>JAXIVJ010000221.1:201443-303943 GCA_036785665.1 Chirona hameri | reverse complement strand
ACACACACACACACACACACACACACACACACACACACACACACACACACACACACACACACACACACACACACACACACACACACACACACACACACACACACACACACACACACACACACACACACACACACACACACACACACACACACACACACACACACACACACACACACACACACACACACACACACACACACACACACACACACACACACACACACACACACACACACACACACACACACACACACACACACACACACACACACACACACACACACACACACACACACACACACACACACACACACACACACACACACACACACACACACACACACACACACACACACACACACACACACACACACACACACACACACACACACACACACACACACACACACACACACACACACACACACACACACACACACACACACACACACACACACACACACACACACACACACACACACACACACACACACACACACACACACACACACACACACACACACACACACACACACACGCATCCAGTACAATACCCAATACACAATACGCACAGTACACAATATACCCAATAGGTGCCTGCCTAGAATGCATTTAAAATTGGAAAATGCAAAATGGATTTACAATCGAAATACAGCGAGGACCACGATACATCAAACACGCTTTTACAAACTGGCATTCCGGTATTCATCCAATGGAAGACCCTAGACTTCGGGCATAGGCGACGGCATGGGCTCGGAAGTGCACATGATAAAAGAAGTCATCGTCTGGAGACCGCTGTAGGCACTGGTTGCACAGTCGGGGCAGGCGGGCCACATAATCGTTTTTGACCGTGTTCACTCTGCCGAACGGCTCGCGGAAGAGACCAGTGTGACGCGAGCGACGGGCGGGTACGAGGAGAGGAAACAGCGAGACCAGATGTGGACTGTCGATTCGGTGGCGAAACAGGTTGCGCATGAACATTATGTCCGTCTGTATGAAGCGGGCTTTGATAGAGGTGCATTTAAAATGTTCCAGTAGAGAATGGTAGTCCAAGGGAGGGCATCGCTGGTGGGTGTTCGAGCCCAGCCAGATGAGAAATCGATGCTGAAGACGTTCAAAGCGTGCCAGGTCGGTGATTGCAGCGCCGCCCCAGATGATGATGCTAGACCAGATGATATACGAGGAGGCGGTATAGACGAGGAGGCGGTATAGACGAGGAGGCGGTATAGACGAGGAGGCGGCATGGACGAGGAGGCGGTATAGACGAGGAGGCGGTATAGACGAGGAGGCGGTATAGACGAGGAGGCGGTATAGACGAGGAGGCGGTATAGACGAGGAGGCAGTATAAACGAGGAGGTGGTAAAGACGAGGAGACGAGGAGCAGCGCCGAGGAGCGGGCACCGAGGAGCCGTTGCGCGGCCGGTTCCAAATTTAGACAAAGCCGCGACGCTGGGAGAGGTTAGATATGGTATCGATCTACGGGCAGGCGCGGACGGCGGAGTGGCGGCGCACCTGCACAGAGCCCGGGTAAAGACGGCGCACAGCGCCACCGACCACCACGAAGGGTGGAGTTAAGACTAGACATCAGCCCAGAAGTCGGACCACCACGAAGGGTGGAGTTAAGACTAGACATCAGCCCAGAAGTCGAGCAATGAGGCAAGGGGGAGTTGTGGGTTGAATTATTCTGGAAAACTGGTGAGAGATCAGAGGGGTGATATGTTGGAAGCACCAAGGCTTGTAAATTACTTTGTTGGACATTACCTAAAAAGGATAGGAATACAATGACACCAAATAAACTGACACGAAGTATATGGACTTAATGGATCGAGTGCAAATGTGGTTAAGTGCCACTCAAGGGCGCCGCCACCTTCCGAAAGTTGGGGGGGGGGGGGGCGGAGGCATTCTGAAGTCCATTCTTTCCATGTAACGCCCATAGGCGTAATGATCAAATACGAAAATGTTGGGGGGACACGTCCCCCCGTCCACCACCCCCCCCCCCCCTGTGGCGGAGCTCCTGGTGCCACTGGGCACTAACTTCAACCACCCTAAGTGTGGCCACATTGCGAGGACGTGCGTGCAAAGCATAGCAAACACCGCCTCTGCGGGCTGGTTGGCAAGGTCACTGGCTCGCAATTTCACGCGATGATGTCTTCATCGAGCGCGGTGCGCCAGACTCATTCCGAGTTAGCATGGGGTCATCATGGGGTCATCATGGAGTCCTCATCGGTCACCATCGGTCGTTAGGGGTCGCCACCGGATGTCGCGAGGTCACCATCGATTGTGAAAGGTCATCTCTGGCAGGAGCGCGTCCCGTGGCGCCGTGAACGTCGCACTTTGTTCCAGCCGCGCCACCGCCGCCGCCCCGCCGCCGCCGCTGATCTCGACATTGCTGTGCACTGCAGGTGGCGGCCAGGCCCCGGCCAACGGGTCGAGGTCGAGCCCCGCACCGCACTGTACCGAAGCGAGCCGCCGCGCCGTCTCGCTAGGTAGATACAGACGCGTTGTACTGGTTGGTACACACTCGGCTTTGGCTGGTACTGTCAGAGTGCGAGTTGGATGTGCTCTTGTGTCTTTTGGTATATGCACCCAGTGTCGTTCGGCACGTGTTTAGTGATGCTAGTGCAAACAAACACGGTCTTAGCCGATACCAACGCCTTGTATGCTTGCACAGTGCACAGTGTACAGTGCACAGTGCACACGCGCAGTTTGAACAGAGCACGCCGAACGCCTGACGTGCGCTCGAGAAGGTGATAAGCTGTCACAACGCTGCGACGACGCTAGTCTGTTGTTGTCTCCCGGGTTCACCCAAACATTAGTCAACCACCGCGAGGTCGTGTAACTTGACATTCAGCCCGTGAACGAAAGAACGCGGGGTCGCAATTTATCACCCGTTATGAATCACGACCGCAACCCCGACCAGACGGCGTGAAACAAAGGCTCCTAAAACGACCCCATCAACACGCAGCAACATCACAACCCGGCTCTAAGGCAGAGCACGCCGCACGCCCGACAAAAAAAAGTCCGTTCCTTCGCGGTAAAAAGATTTCGATAATGACTCACTCGGATAATGACCCCACTCGGATAATGACCGTAAACAACGGAGGTCAGGCGGGAAGCGGCGAGAACCAGCGCGAGCGTCACGATTGCCGCTGCGCCACGATGGCCGCCGCTGCGCCCCCGATGGCCGCGATGGATTGGGCATGTGTGGCGGTGAGCGGTGGGCGCCTAATGCGCCGCCCCTCCATCTCACGAGGAGCGGTGCCGACTGACTTGGCGAGACGGATCGCGGGCAGGCCGATTTGAAGCACCGCGGCCGGCTGGCTGGGCTGCTCGATGGCTACGTGGTCAGGACGAGGAGAAGTTAGGGAATACAATGCCACAGATCGAATTTTACCCACAACCCATCTCCAATTCTGCATTCAGCTGCGGTGTTCTCTGTCGATCACTGCGCTACAACAATTTTTGTCACGATTCTTCTCGATCACTGCGCGACAGCAGTTTTTGTCGCGATTCTTCTCGATCACTGCGCGACAGAGTTTTTGTCACGATTCTTCAGAACAGGTGGACTTGGGAAGGGAAAACACGAGGGTGTTTAGGATGGTTTTAACGTCTAAGCCGCTAAGTGGAATGCCCTAGTACACTCGGTTATCACCGATGCCCATGAGGAGACCAGCGATAAATAAACAGTGCCGTGAACTCACGCATTGTCAGTTGAGCGGCACCAACCCGCCGGTGGTCTCGTGTCTTGCGTTTTATCCCTTCTACCCAGCGCACGCTCCCTTCGTCACCATCCTCTATACCGTCTCTAATGGGCAACAATTTAGCGGCAAAAACACGGTGGAAACTTGCTTCACACTTCCACCAGCTTGCGAATGCGTGCTACGAAAAACCACTAATATCTGCTTCAACAAACACTTTAACTCCCGCGACAGTGTGGAATTCTCGTCGTTTTTCACCTCAGGATACAATGCAGGTCATGGGACTGGTCGGGGCGGTGCGGGAAGAGGTCAGCCGGCGGATTTAACAGGCGCCGCACGCCCGCACAACCCACCGACGTCAGACTCCGAGTGATGAATCACATAGCAGCTCGCAGGAGGGTGCTGTGAACCGAACAGCTGAGCAGCTGTGAACCGAACATGGTGCTGTGAGCCGCGCAGACGGCTGCGTCGCACGGCTATCCGGTCAGAGCGGCTCGCTAGGCTGTGCTGCAGACGAGACCCGACCCGACCCGACCCGACACGACACGACACGACACGACACGACACGACACGACCCGACCCGACCCGACCCGACCCGACACGACACGACCCGACACGACACGACACGACACGACACGACACGACACGACACGACACGACACGACCCGACCCGACACGACACGACACGACACGACACGACACGACACGACACGACACGACACGACACGACACGACGACACGACACGACACGACGACACGACACGACACGACCCACGACACGACACGACACGACACGACACGACACGACAGGACAGGACACGACACGACACGACACGACCCGACACGACACGACACGACACGACACGACACGACACGACACGACACGACGACACGACACGACACGACCCGACCTGTTCTGATCTAACCTGATCTAACCTGACCTGTCCTGTCCTGTCCTGTCCTAACCTGACCTGACCTGACCTGACCTGACCTGACCTGACCTGACCTGACCTGACCTGACCTGACCTGACCTGACCTGACCTGACCTGACCCGACCCGACCTGACCTGACCTGATCTGACCTGATCTGACCTGATCTGACCTGATCTGACCTGACCTGACCTGACCCGACCTGACCTGACCTGATCTGACCTGATCTGACCTGACCTGATCTGACCTGATCTGACCTGACCTGACCTAATATCCTGACCGGACGGCGGCTGGCGGGTGGGGCGGCCCCATGGCGCGCTGAGGAGACGCACTGGTGACGCCCTTGGCAGCACAACCACAGCAGATGGACGTGCCAGCATCGAGATTGCATCGAGGCTTTATCGCGCCAGCATCGAGGCTGCGTTGAGTATCTATCAATCCTACATCGAGCCTACATCGAGCCTGCATCGAGTCTGTATCGCGCCAAAATCGAGTCTGTATCGCGCCAAAATCAAGTCTGTATCGCGCCAAAATCAAGTCTAGCGAGGCTGCATCGAGTCTGTATCGCGCCAAAATCGAGTCTGTATCGCGCCAAAATCAAGTCTGTATTGCGCCAAAATCAAGTCTAGCGAGGCTGCATCGAGTCTGTATCGCGCCAAAATCGAGTCTGTAGCGAGGCTGGATCGAACCTCCATCGGACCCGCGTCGGACCTGCACGAGCCTGCATCGAATCCGCATAACTTTCATCTGGCCTACATCGAGTCGGACTCGAAGCGCACTGTCGTCGGGCAGACGCGAGGCGCCATGCCTCGACAGAACGGCCCGCAGCGGCGGCGCGAGCAGTTCGGAGTTGAAGGTCAGTTGCCGGTCGCGCACACCGAATGGACTCCATGGAGTGTAAATGCCGTGCGGTAGTCGGTACACGAATTGGCGCATGACTAATTGTTAACCCGCCCAAGATAACGAGGTTGTAAGGTCAACTGTGCCGAATGTCTTCAGTTCGCGGCATGAGCTCATACTCACAGGCATGCCATTTCCATACATTGGCGGATCCAAAACCGTGGTTTGAGGGGGAGGCACAGGTGGTTTGGGAGGGGGGGATTCCAAAAATTGTCACACAATTCTAAAACTAAACGGTTTTCGCTTGCTTATGCATTGGTAGCTGATTTAAAACAAACTTGCCTTAGTAAAAGTTGCTTTGATTGACTTCTATATCACAAAATGTGTAAATTTGGTGCCGATTTCAGGCATTTTTGTTTGTGGGGGGGGGGGTGCAATGCCCCCCCCCCCCTGGATCCGCTAGTGTTGCCATATGACTCCACAAAATGTTATGAGAACGACACACAGATAACGTTCTGCATCGAAATCCATCGCAACGTATGACTCTGGAAATGCCTACGTTGACCATTTTCTTATAATGTCATTTTATCCAACTCCATTTTATCCAAATCCATTGTATCCAACATACCGTAGGTGGGTGTTCAGATTTATTATTCTTATATCACTAATTTCGACCTATTTCGTATCACTGCTTTCCGTTGCATTGAGGTCAATATGGTCACGAGTGTGAGCTTACATACCTACGTAACCAGGCGTTCCGCAGGCTGTGGCCATGATACCAGAGTCCTCCATCTTGCTCAGGCCGAAGTCGCTGATCATGATCTTGCTGTCCTCGTCCGGACTGAAGTACAGCAGGTTCTCCGGCTGAGAAAGAAAGAGAGATAGAAGTCAGTCGGAGTAGGGCAAACATGATTGTATTTTGCCACTATAATGCGTGGGAAAATTATGTAACAGAAAATTACTGGAAAGTTTTCTTGTGAATCTTCGGAGCTATAAAATCGTCTCGGCTTCTGATCTTCTAATGACCAGAATTCCGAAAGTTTAAGGCCTCACGAGGACGAAAAACTCGCGCGATGACTCGAATTAAGAGGGATGACTACACACAACTATGACGGGAGATCGGCGCGATGACTCGGACTCTTAAGATGACCACACCGTGATGACACGAACTCGATGACGGCACAGACACTAACGACAGAAGATCGACCAGCTGGCGTGACACAAGGTGACACTGTTCACACGTCATGGCTCACACTAACGGTGCCAGGAGTGGCGAGTGGGGACTTATTGGCAAATACGGATGACACAGCTCGAAATAGTGACGGCCCAGGATATATAAATTGTTTACCGCAACGGTGCAAAGAAGCCGAGTCACCGGCAACATGACAGTTTATGAACTAGGCTGCATACGAGAGATAGAGGGTGGCATTGAAGGGTAAAAACTTAACAGACATTGAATACTACAAAATGAAACTGCTGTATTAGAACGACTGCTGTTTAGGTACCATTGGCAACGCGGCGAAAGACACACACAACCAAGAGTGACATACGTCGAAAAATAGCGCAACGTAATTAAATCTGCATTGCCAAACCTAGTGATGACACATGTACGCCTGCGGTGTGCAAGTGATGTGATACCGTCACAGTCACCGTCACCTGGCCGTCACGTGATACCGTCACAGTCATATAATGCCACCCCGGTACACACACCACACTTCACTGCATGCCAACCCTGCATACCGCCGAGCTGTTCCGTGCCACTCCAGAATGCCGCGAGGAAAACCGGCCACTGTTTTTAATTCCCGGAACCACTGTGCAGTGTAAAAACCCAGCGATAGCCACCGAGACAGCGATGAGCACTTATTGACGGCACAGCCAGGGCACAGCGCGAGTTACAGAGACATCCGGCTGCCAGCCAGGGGCGGATACGGGCTGGGGCCATCGAAGCAATGCCCCAATTACGGCTGAAGTCGGTCAAAACTAATGTATTAACTCATGATTTTAAAGAAAACATTTAAAGATTTTAAAAGAAAAACTTACTTTTAAGAAACTTTGCTGGGGAAATTGTATTTCAAATCAGTTATCAGTGCAAACGTAAACGAAATGTAGGATATTTTTGCAATTTGGTCAGAGTTTCTGGGGTTTGTCATCCAGGCCAACTTGTTTTGTCTGTTGAGGAGCGGTCGACGCCGCCACCGCGTCCGGACATGTACATTGTACATAGGTGACGAGCTGTTCGGCACGACCCTCTCCGAGGAACGAGACTCGAGAGGCAGCAGAATATTATAGACACGCCCCAGGACTGTGCAGACTTCGCCGGGCAAATTGACAGCAGAATGCCAGCAGAATGCCAGCAGAATGCCAGCAGAATGCCAGCAGAATGCCAGCAGAATGCCAGCAGAATGCCAGCAGAATGCCAGCAGAATGCCAGCAGAATGCCAGCAGAATGCCAGCAGAATGCCAGCAGAATGCCAGCAGAATGCCATCAGAATTCCAGCAGAATGCCAGCAGAATGCCAGCAGAATGCCAGCAGAATGCCCGCAGAATGCCCGCAGAATGCCCGCAGAATGCCAGCAGAATGCCAGCAGAATGCCAGCAGAATGCCAGCAGAATGCCAGCAGAATGCCAGCAGAATGCCAGCAGAATGCCAGCAGAATGCCAGCAGAATGCCCGCAGAATGCCCGCAGAATGCCCGCAGAATGCCCGCAGAATGCCAGCAGAATGCCAGCAGAATGCCAGCAGAATGCCAGCAGAATGCCAGCAGAATGCCAGCAGAATGCCAGCAGAATGCCAGCAGAATGCCAGCAGAATGCCAGCAGAATGCCAGCAGAATGCCAGCAGAATGCCAGCAGAATACCAGCAGAATGTCAGCAAAATGACGCGAGGTATTCTCGCTACCAAATGCTGCGATGTGTACAGGTAAAGTGTTACATAACATGAGTGGCAGTAAGCAAAGAAAAGAATACGTGGCGAATAGTGAGAGTGGCTGAGAAGTGAAAGTATTGTTGTATACCTGCGTGAGGGCACTCTAAGAACACTCAATCACAATGCACTCTGAAAGGGAAATGACACGGCAGCACCCTTTATGGCCATTATCCAATGGAACAAAATAGTACAACAGCGGCGAATCTAACCACAAAAGAGATACAAATGCACCAGCATTAAGCGGTGCTCAACGAGCCAAAATTGGGTTCCAGTAAACATCATCACATGGC
Organism: Chirona hameri; assembly: GCA_036785665.1. Lineage (NCBI taxonomy): Eukaryota > Metazoa > Arthropoda > Thecostraca > Balanomorpha > Balanidae > Chirona > Chirona hameri. The sequence continues at coordinate 295,261 of JAXIVJ010000221.1, read as the reverse complement.
ATTACAGCAGTATCTACGGTGGATAACGCCGCAATGTCACTGCATTCACCGCCACCCACTTAACTGGTGATAATAGCTTAGCAGCCTTTTAAGGCACCTGAATGCCAAGCCAAATCCGGTTGAACCAGCCATCCAGCCCAACACCATGGACTCAATAATCACGAACAAGTCACGGGTGGCAAAAGCAAGAACCGCGAATCACGATAGCACGAGACTGTCTCGTCATGGCGTGACCAGTCACTCGGTCCAAACCAGCAGCGGAGGCGGGCCAAACTGGACCTGTCACCAACTGTGTCCTGCCCTGTCACCAACTGTGTCCCGCCCTGTCACCAACTGTGTCCTGCCCTGTCACCAACTGTGTCCTGCCCTGTCACCAACTGTGTCCCGCCCTGTCACCAACTGTGTCCTGCCCTGTCACCAACTGTGTCCTGCCCTATCACCAACTGTGTCATGCCCTATCACCAACTGTGTCCCGCCCTGTCACCAACTGTGTCCTGCCCTGTCACCAACTGTGCCCTGCCCTGTCACCAACTGTGTCCTGCCCTGTCACCAACTGTGTCCTGCCCTGTCACCAACTGTGTCCTGCCCTGTTACCAACTGTGCCCTGCCCTGTCACCAACTGTGTCCTGCCCTATCACCAACTGTGCCCTGCCCTGTCACCAACTGTGTCCTGCCCTGTCACCAACTGTGTCCTGCCCTGTCACCAACTGTGCCCTGCCCTATCACCAACTGTGTCCTGCCCTATCACCAACTGTGTCCTGCCCTGTCACCAACTGTGTCCTGCCCTGTCACCAACTGTGCCCTGCCCTGTCACCAACTGTGTCCTGCCCTGTCACCAACTGTGTCCTGCCCTGTCACCAACTGTGTCCTGCCCTATCACCAACTGTGCCCTGCCCTGTCACCAACTGTGTCCTGCCCTGTCACCAACTGTGTCCTGCCCTGTCACCAACTGTGTCCTGCCCTATCACCAACTGTGTCCTGCCCTGTCACCAACTGTGCCCTGCCCTATCACCAACTGTGTCCTGCCCTGTCACCAACTGTGTCCTGCCCTATCACCAACTGTGTCCTGCCCTGTCACCAACTGTGTCCTGCCCTATCACCAACTGTGTCCTGCCCTGTCACCAACTGTGTCATGCCCTGTCACCAACTGTGTCATGCCCTATCACCAACTGTGTCCTGCCCTGTCACCAACTGTGTCCCGCCCTGTCACCAACTGTGTCCTGCCCTGTCACCAACTGTGTCCTGCCCTGTCACCAACTGTGTCCTGCCCTATCACCAACTGTGTCCTGCCCTGTCACCAACTGTGTCCTGCCCTGTCACCAACTGTGTCCTGCCCTGTCACCAACTGTGTCCCGCCCTGTCACCAACTGTGCCCTGCCCTGTCACCAACTGTGTCCCGCCCTGTCACCAACAGGAGCATGTATCTCAGAGGTGACAGCATGTGGCTGTGGCATGGGCAGCAGAGGCAGCAGGGCAATTGAGGGGCAGCAGAGGCAGCAGGGACAGCAGAAACAGCAGGGCAATTGAGGGGCAGCAGTGGCAACAGGGACAGCAGAAACAGCAGGGCAATTGAGGGGCAGCAGAGGCAGCAGGGACAGCAGAGCAACAGGGACCTGCTGGACAGGGACCATCCTGTACAGAGGCCACTCTGGTATGACCACACCACTGGAAGACAACGGATGCAGCATATCGGTAGCTCGGTTCACACGAGAACCACAAATCCCGCGAAACATGTGTCACAGGGACGGCAATCCCGCGAGACATGTGTCCCAGGGCGCGGCAACCCCGCGAGACATGTCCCAAGGACGGCAATCCCGCGAGACATGTCACAGGGACGGCAATCCCGCGAGACATGTCCCAGGGACGGCAATCCCGCGAGACATGTCCCAGGGCCGGCTATGGGTGTGGATTCCGGCTACAGTTCAACCCTACTCAACTCAACCCAACCCAACCCTACTCAACTCAACCCAACCCAACCCTACTGAACGTGCCGCTGCTGCTGGGCTCGGCAGCAGACACGTCACCGCTGCTGCTGAGCTCGGCAGCAGACACGTCACCGCTGCTGCTGGGCTCGGCAGCAGACACGTCACCGCTGCTGCTGGGCTCGGCAGCAGACACGTCACCGCTACTGCTGGGCTCGGCAGCAGACACGTCACCGCTGCTGCTGGGCTCGGCAGCAGACACGTCACCGCTGCTGCTGGGCTCGGCAGCAGACACGTCACCGCTGCTGCTGGGCTCGGCAGCAGACACGTCACCGCTGCTGCTGGGCTCGGCAGCAGACACGTCACCGCTACTGCTGGGCTCGGCAGCAGACACGTCACCGCTGCTGCTGGGCTGCGGGTACTAAGCAGTCTAGCAGGCATCATTTATCATATAGCACACCAACAAGACGACCGCGACAAATTTAAACACCGGTCCAGCTTTTGATAAGTGCCTGCCTGCCTGAGCATGCCTCCTGGAAGCTGTTGTTGCATATCATGCAGACAGGTAGCGTGAAACAGTGACGCTCCTAGAGCAACCTGTTGCTATATACAATGCAGATAGCCAGCATGGAACCGTGATGTTTCTTTAGCCGTAACACTCCTCTTTCTCCCCTCCCCTGCAGGCTTTCCTGAGCGGGTCCCGTCACGCTATTCAAGTCTCAACACCGTGACGGCGTAAAGGCGTCATCCGTGACACCCCGGCACGGCGTCAGCGGCCCGGGCTGCCGGTGACACGCAGTCACGACCCGTTACGGCACGTCACGGCACGTCACGGCACGTCACGGCACGTCACGGCACGGCACGGCACGGCACGTCACGGCACGTCACGGCACGTCACGGCACGTCACGGCACGTCACGGCACGTCACGGCACGTCACGGCACGTCACGGCACGTCACGGCACGTCACGGCACGTCACGGCATGTCACTGGGTGTCACGGTATGTCACGGCCGTCTGGCACATGCAGTGTGGTCGACAAACAACCCGACAGCTCATGACAGCGCTCGCCTTCCGGCAGCGAGAGGCCACTCTGTTGCCAAAGCAATGAGCTTTCGCCATGCTCCCTTTGCTTCTGCCGCCCCCTGATAAGGCCACAGGAAATAATTGGCATAAATCGATTTTGTAACAGCACCAAAAACATTTCAAAACATTGAATTCTGCAATGAAAATGTATAAACAAAACTATTTCCACAACTTAACCGTCGGCCGCTCCCACGCCCGAGGCGACACACCGACATGACATGGGAGGCGACACACCGACATGACATGGGAGGCGACACACCGACAAGACATGGGAGGCGACACACCGACATGACATGGGAAGTATCCGTCAAAAGCGTTGCATCACCCTCCGCTCGGCACCACGGGTCATTCTGAGCCATTTGTGCCGCTCCTGGCAGTGACCAGGCGACCGATTCTGATCGCTCCTGATCTCTGGCCGAGGCTGATCGCTCCTGATCTCTGGCCGAGGCTGATCGCTCCTGATCTCTGGCCGAGGCTGATCGCTCCTGATCTCTGGCCGAGGCTGATCGCTCCTGATCTCTGGCCGAGGCTGTTCGCTCCTGATCTCTGGCCGAGGCTGATCGCTCCTGATCTCTGGCCGAGGCTGATCGCTCCTGATCTCTGTCCGATTCTGATCGCTCCTGATCTCTGGCCGAGGCTGATCGCTCCTGATCTCTGGGCGAGGCTGATCGCTCCTGATCTCTGGCCGAGGCTGTTCGCTCCTGATCTCTGGCCGAGGCTGATCGCTCCCGATCTCTGGCCGAGGCTGATCGCTTCTGATCTCTGGCCGATTCTGATCGCTACTGATCTCTGGCCGATTCTGATCGCTCCTGATCTCTGGCCGACTCTGATCGCTACTGATCTCTGGCCGATTATGATCGCTCCTGATCTCTGGCCGACTCTGATCGCTCCTGATCTCTGGCCGATTCTGATCGCTCCTGATCTCTTGCCGAGGCTGAACGTCCATAGTCTTCCTTTGTTGTCTCTGGTCGTCTCAGTTCTTCTAGTCATTGTAGTTGTTTCTACTGGCCGTTGATTGCTGTTCGTCCTTCGTGTTGTTTCTGTATGTCTCTACTCTCTAGCCATTATTCTTTTTTGAACGCCACGGTTCATCCCCAATGGTCTGCGCGTCGTTCCTAGTTATTCACATTGGTCCCAGTAGCGCCGTGCCATTTCCGTCCGTTGGTGATCCTCATACCAGTCCAGGTCGCTCCAGAAGGTCTGCATACCGTTTCCGGTCTCTTCAGGTGGTCCTCATACCAGTCCAGGTCGCTCCAGAAGGTCTGCATACCGTTTCCGGTCTCTTCAGGTGGTCCTCATACCAGTCCTGGCCGCTCCAGAAGGTCTGCATACCGTTTCCGGTCTCTTCAGGTGGTCCTCATACCAGTCCTGGTCGCTCCAGAAGGTCTGCATACCGTTTCCGGTCTCTTCAGGTGGTCCTCATACCAGTCCTGGTCGCTCCAGAAGGTCTGCATACCGTTTCCGGTCTCTTCAGGTGGTCCTCATACCAGTCCTGGTCGCTCCAGAAGGTCTGCATACCGTTTCCGGTCTCTTCAGGTGGTCCTCATACCAGTCCTGGTCGCTCCAGAAGGTCTGCATACCGTTTCCGGTCTCTTCAGGTGGTCCTCATACCAGTCCTGGTCGCTCCAGAAGGTCTGCATACCGTTTCCGGTCTCTTCAGGTGGTCCTCATACCAGTCCTGGTCGCTCCAGAAGGTCTGCATACCGTTTCCGGTCTCTTCAGGTGGTCCTCATACCAGTCCTGGTCGCTCCAGAAGGTCTGCATACCGTTTCCGGTCTCTTCAGGTGGTCCTCATACCAGTCCTGGTCGCTCCAGAAGGTCTGCATACCGTTTCCGGTCTCTTCAGGTGGTCCTCATACCAGTCCTGGTCGCTCCAGAAGGTCTGCATACCGTTTCCGGTCTCTTCAGGTGGTCCTCATACCAGTCCTGGTCGCTCCAGAAGGTCTGCATACCGTTTCCGGTCTCTTCAGGTGGTCCTCATACCAGTCCTGGTCGCTCCAGAAGGTCTGCATACCGTTTCCGGTCGCTTCAGGTGGTCATCATACCAGTCCTGGTCGCTCCAGAAGGTCCGCATACCGTTCCCGGTCTCTTCAGGTGGTCCTCATACCAGTCCTGGTCGCTCCAAAAGGTCCGCATACCGTTTCCGGTCTCTTCAGGTGGTCCTCATACCAGTCCTGGTCGCTCCAGAAGGTCTGCATACCGTTTCCGGTCTCTTCAGGTGGTCCTCATACCAGTCCTGGTCGCTCCAGAAGGTCTGCATACCGTTTCCGGTCTCTTCAGGTGGTCCTCATACCAGTCCTGGTCGCTCCAGAAGGTCTGCATACCGTTTCCGGTCTCTTCAGGTGGTCCTCATACCAGTCCTGGTCGCTCCAGAAGGTCTGCATACCGTTTCCGGTCTCTTCAGGTGATCCTCATACCAGTCCTGGTCGCTCCAGAAGGTCTGCATACCGTTTCCGGTCTCTTCAGGTGGTCCTCATACCAGTCCTGGTCGCTCCAGAAGGTCTGCATACCGTTTCCGGTCTCTTCAGGTGGTCCTCATACCAGTCCTGGTCGCTCCAGAAGGTCTGCATACCGTTTCCGGTCTCTTCAGGTGATCCTCATACCAGTCCTGGTCGCTCCAGAAGGTCTGCATACCGTTTCCGGTCTCTTCAGGTGGTCCTCATACCAGTCCTGGTCGCTCCAGAAGGTCTGCATACCGTTTCCGGTCTCTTCAGGTGGTCCTCATACCAGTCCTGGTCGCTCCAGAAGGTCTGCATACCGTTTCCGGTCTCTTCAGGTGGTCCTCATACCAGTCCTGGTCGCTCCAGAAGGTCTGCATACCGTTTCCGGTCTCTTCAGGTGGTCCTCATACCAGTCCTGGTCGCTCCAAAAGGTCCGCATACCGTTTCCGGTCGCTTCAGGTGGTCATCATACCAGTTCTGGTTATTTCCGGTGGTCCTCATGCCATCTCTGATAATTTCCGGCGGTCCTCTCGTCATTGCCGGTGGTCCTCATACCCGTCCCGGTCGTTTCGGGTCGGGTCGGGTCGGGTCGTTTCGGGTCGTTTGACGTCCCCGGGAGGTCATAACTCCAGCCGGGCGATAACCGATGCAAATTTGCCGGTATTCAGCCGGTCTCGGGCGGACGCGGCGGCGCTGACAAACGACAATGTGGCGCCGAGCCGCCTCGCCCGGGCCGACTTAACAACACGCCTCGCCCCTCTCCTCTCCCCGTGACCCGTGACCCGTGACCCATGTCTCTGTCCCGCCCTGCACATCGAGCTATGGCCCGGTCGTGGGCAGGTTCGCCTCTCCTCAACCAGAGCTAAAACAGGGCGTTAAGATGAACAAATCGACGTTGATTTGCTACAAAACTACAAAAACGTTGTATTCGTAATAGGCCAGCGCACATAATGAGTTAAGGTATCCAAAAGATTCCAAGAACAAGAACATCCGAGAGAATCTTCTACTATTGTCATGCATCAGAATAAAATGTCGTGAAACGTCTGAGCAGGCTGCGGCGATATCATCGGCACTTTGTCAACAGTCAACAATTAACTACTGCTGAGTGGTAAACGAGCAAGCGTAGCGCGACATCTCGACATCGCCACAGTACCCCCCCCTCAACCGGCGCCAAGGACGTTCTCTCCGCTCGGCCGGGCTTAATTTGTGAGTGCAGCTACCCGCGGCGACCGCCTAACGGAGCGAGACCTCGGCTGGGAGCCTCCAGCGGAGAACCAGACGCGATACGCTGACGACACGCTGACGCAGCGGGGGGGGGGGGGGGGGGGGAGTAAGGGTAAAGTGATGAGACGGACGGATGACCTGACCCGGCCCAACCTAAACTGACCCGGGGATCGTAGAACAACATGAACTGAAACACCGCCTCGTTTATTATAATCATCTGACCTGGCCTCTACACAGCCTATCTGAATTGACTTCGCTTGTCTGACTGTCTTTATCGTGCTATTTTATATTTCAGTGAAAATGTTCAAATACATTATCTAAATATACTTATATACTATACTATAAATTATATACTATATAATATAGTATATGTAGCTATATATCATATACAATATTATATTATATGATATATTATATTGTATACTAAATTATATTATATACTATATTATATTATATACTATATTATATACTATATGAGTTATCCATGACAAATATGGAGATAATCAAACGCTATTGTTCTGCATATTGATCAGTGCAACCACTTACCTGATTGGGAGGGTACTATAGTACTAGAAAAGAATATAAAAAACAAACACTATTTTTCTAGAGGCAGCCCATATCTTATCTCGGGAAACATTTAACTCCAGAAAGCATTTGATTACGAGCGAGCGCTTCGCACTCACTCGTCCTTCCGTGGTATATGGGAGAAAATCTGATTATGTGCGGCCTGGCCCGACCCGACCCGTGGCGACGCTTTTGAGAAACTCATATCTCTGCAACCACACGTCCGATTGACAAGCGGACTTTTTTGCTGAGCAGCCCCATCTAACCTACCCTGTTTGAGACCAGTGCAGACTCATGTGGGTGCCTACCACTGCGCGTGCCGTGTGCCGCGTGAGGGGTGTTGAAAGGTGTTTTCTCGCAAAAACTCTGCAACGGCTGAGCCGATTGTGTGCAAATTTAGTGTGTGGTTACGGACCCCTCAGCCGCCAATTTTCCACAAGTCAGGGGTGGAGTGTCTCTGCACGTGAGCACGTGCACACCCTTATTCTATATATCAGGAACGGCTGAGCCGATTGTGTTCAAATTTGGTGTGTGGTTAGGGACCTCTCATCCGCCAGTTTCCCATAAGTCAGGGATCCGCCAGCCTCTGCACGTGCGCAGGAGCAAACTGTATATCAGGTATATCATCCTATTCCCTATTCTGTATATCAAGAACGGCTGAGGCGATTGTGTTCAAATTTGGTGCATGGTTAGAGACCTCTCAGTCGCCGCCTTTCCACAAGTCAGGGGTGGGGTGGCTTTGCACGTGCGCACGTGCACACCCCTATTTTATATCTCTGGAACGGCTGAGCCGATCGTGTTCAAATTTGGTGTGTGGTTAGGGACCTCTAAGCCCCACTTTCCCACGAGTCAAAGGTGGATGCCTCTGCACGTGCGCACGTGCTCACTTTTTTATATCTCAGAAACTACTTGCCCGATCAAGTTGAAATTCCCCATATATTTCCTTCGCATTCGCTCGTTCATCGCCTTTTGAGAAGCGCGTGGCGCGTGCCGCGTGAGTGGTGTTGGAAAAGTGTTTTATCGCAAAAACTCTGCAACGGCCGAGCCGATAGTGTGCAAATTTGGTGTGTGGTTAGGGACCTCTCAGCCGCCACTTTCCCACAAGTCAGGGGCGGGGTGCCTCTGCACGTGTGCACGCGCACACCCCTATTTTGTATCTCAGGAACTGCTGAGCCGATTGTGTTCTAATTTGGCGCGTGGTTAGGGACCTCTCAGCCACCGCCTTTCCACAAGTCAGGGGTGGGTTGTTTTTGCACGTGCGCACGTGCAAACCCCTATTCTTTATCTCAGGAACGGCTGAGCCGATTATGTTCAAATTTGGTGTGTGGTTAGGGACCTCTCGGCCCCCACTTTCCCACAAGTCGATGGGTCGGTCGATATAATGCACGTGTGCACCTCTGCACGTGCGCACGTGTGCACGTGCGCACGTGTGCACGTGCGCACCCTTTTTTGTGTCTCAGTATTTTGTTTATTTATTTAGTCCGAATGTTTTTGAATGGATGGATTTCCGAGATCAGGCCCGCGCTAAGCATAGCTTGTTGCGCAGGGCCTGACCCCACCACCCGATCAAGCAATTCCTGGCGTCCAGCAGAATTTAGAAGCGAAAGTTTTACGTGCCCGACATACCTGGACACGGTCCGCCCCGGCTGAACTAAATATTTGCCCGATCGAGTTGAAATTCCCCATACATTTCCTTCGCGTTCGCTCGTTCATCACCAACTACGGCGCCTTACTGGTAAATTATAACATTGGCTTCCTCTGCGGTTGGTTTAGCTGTGAGATCGTGGTGAAATACTCACGTGAATATGTTGTTTTGGAAAATCTGTAGACGGTTTATATCTGTAATGATGACCTGACATTCCTGCACTCAACCAAAGTGATCATGGTATTTGTTACCGAAAGTTTTATGTAAACTATATGGAATTACTGTCATCATTATCTCCATATATGCTATATATGTACAGGGTGTCCGGACAAAAAAAACATACTCTGGATTTTAGCTCGTGCTTCAATATGCACGTGCCAATTGTTTTGAAACTTGTCATGATTATAGCTGGGAACGTGGCAAAACCGATGAACACAGACATAAGTCCTTTGAGATGTGTTTTAATATTGCAAAGGCGTTTTGTGTGCAAGCCTACATTCCAGGGTGTGTTCCAGGGTGTCCGGAAAAAAGATAATGTGATTTTCCGTAATAATTTCGGTTATAAACAAACAATATTACAAATTCGAGTATCGTTATATTCACCAGTTCATGGCAAAACAGATAAGCGATGACATTTGTACAGACACTGCCTCTGTGAGCCTCATGGCGGAGGTGGCGTGGTCACCCTATTCCCCGGACCTCAGTCCATTGGATTTTTTTATGTGGGGAGACCATGTTTACAAAGGTCAAGGACCGTGTTTACAAAGAAAATCCCAGAACAACAGAAGGCCTGAAGCACGCCACCATCGCAGAAGTCGGCCGCATGCCCTCAGCGATGATCGACAACACTGTCGACCATCTGCAGACTGTGCGACTGCCTCAGCTGATCCGCCGGAAGGGGGCGCACATCGAGCATCTTCTGTAGGAGGCTGCACTGTGAGCTGTGACTGACAGAGGGGGTCTCTGTACAAATGTCATGCATTATCTGTTTTGACATGAACTGGTGAATATAACGATACTCGATTTTGTTAAATATTGTTTGTTTCTAACCAAAATTATCACGGAAAATCACAGTATCTTTTTTCCCGGACACCCTGGAACACACCCTGGAATGTAGGCTTCCACACAAAACGCCTTATCAATATTAAAAAAATGTCTCAAAGGACTTGTTTCTGTGTTCATCGGTTTTGCCACGTTCCAAGCTATAATCATGAAAAGTTTCAAAAAAATTGGCACGTGCATATTGAGGCACGAGCTAAAATCCAGAGTATGTTTTTTTCCGGACACCCTGTATATACTATACAACTTATGGTAATTCAAATGATAGTGACATCAAATTACTCCAAATAAATATGTACATAAGTGGTAGAATAAACCGTCAATGCGTCATGAAATCTAACATTTCCAGAAGATATAATAATCGATTCGGATCTAAAAATGGCTGCCAATTACTGAGTCTCGCCTGTGATTGATGTTGTTGTTGTTAAGGTGGCGTGTCATGGCCGAGAGCACAATCACTTCTCAGATCTGGGCGAAGCAGCACCGAAAACAGGTTTCAGACACGTCAACTTCGGCTCTTTTAAAGGGAATAGGTCACCTTGAAAGTTGTGTTGAAATTTGTCTATACGGGGTATTTCGAGCTGAAAAAAAACGAATATGGCATTTGTTTGGACGATATATGGATATCCGTCGAAAAATGGGCAAGTTTATCTTTTCTCCTTCATGGCCATAAAACAAACTTCATGTATGTATGATGTCTCATGCATATGGTAGCTTGGATATGGAAACTATTGCACACAATAACGACGGACTTTAGGGATATAAACGCAGCCTGCTTGTAGCGTAAACAACCGTTATGAGGACCCGAAACAAGTTTCGCGGACCCGAAACAGAGTCTTCTAAAAAGGGGCCCACTAGTCCTGTGTCGAAATTACTTAGCGTAGCGAGGTAATTATTTCACTACAACCCGTTTTTCAATCTGTTCTACAAATCTGCTATCTCAGTAATCAGTTCCCAACCCCAAGTTAAAGGTGAACTATTTCCTTTAAGTTAAGTTGACACAGCTCACAGCTGACAAGAAATATGTTTTAGATGATCCAATAATAGAGTTCCGCTCACTCAGCAAAAAGAGGCTGAGAGGTATGGGTCCATGCTTCTAGGTATATATGATCCCACGACCTGTGTTTGAGTCATGAGTGTGTTACCTGCTGAAGATCTGGCGTCAAATACCAATGGCATACATGATTAATTTCTCCTCAGAAATATGCATGTCACGCCTCAACGCCAAAACACGTCTCGCCTAACTGGCTTTTGGGGTGAATTAGTCAACACCCTGAAACACAGTCTGGACCAAAAAACACCCACTCTCCCGAGAAACACAAAGCCACCACTCATTCTCCCTATACTTTGCCAGTCGGCTCGCTCGCGTTCCACACGGTAATCTCTCCCACCGTACCATCATTATCCACCAATCACAGCCCGGCATTATTCAGCTTCCGACACACGGCAATTGTGGCGCAACGCGTCACAACTGTGGCAGCTGGGGCTGTTTCGCCACGCTCTGATGAGCGGCAGCCGTGGCGCAGTCTGCTATGGCTGTCATCAATCTGCGTGACCGTCATTAGTGCGCAGAGAGCGTCTCGGCGTCATTAGGTGATGCCGGTCTGACATAAGCATGTCGTGAGAGTCACGCACACCGGTATATATCTGCCACCCCGTCAGTATGTGCGTCCGTCACTACTCCCGAAGAGCAACTCGCAAGACCGCTGGAAGGTTGCAATACCTACCACATCTTTTATGAACATTCTGTTTTGTTTCTGAAAAGAAGAGATAGTCCATCATTGTTCGCGGTTCAGTTCTTAAACAACGAAAACAAACTCAGTGGCTGGTCTGGAATAGATAAAGATGGGTGAGAGGCAAGGAGCGTGCTTGTCGAGTGATTCACCGGATGTGTTCAGCCGAGACAGAACAACCAAGTCGTGAGACAGGTGATACTTATCAGCAGGGACGTGGCAACCGTGGGGAGGGGCAGTGGGGGCAACTCACCCCCTCAACTTGGAAGCTGGGGAGGCCCACCCCACACACACACACACTTCTTACACGATCACTAGACTCTGTATAAGAAGCAAAGAAGGGCATTGTCACCGGAGTTTCAACGGCGGTGAGCAGCGCCACGAAATTTGGCACAGATGGTTGGGCATAAATTACCCACACGGTGCGACATTTTTGACCTCGGGTCATCTCAGGTCAGGTTACCAGGTCAAGTCAAGTGACTCCACCTTAAAAATGTGTGCGGTCGTGCCACAGCCAAAGTGATTGACCAAACGGTTTGAAACTCATAGGATGGCATTAGGTGATAAGTACTTACTTCGTATATCTCGAATTTTGCATATCGATGACCAGAAGCCGTTCTAATTTTTAAAAATCGAGCAGTGGCTCGATTTTTTTTAATCAAAAGAATGGCCTCAGTCAGGACCCGGCGCGGGAGATGTTAAGCGTCGAAACAGCGCTTCGGAAATGCAGCAGCAAAGCCAAATAATATGCAGGTATTGTACACACTGCCCAAACATAACATTACCAGTCTTGAGGCCATTCTTTAATATAAACCGAGCCACGGCTCGTTTTTTTATAAGAATGGCCTCAGGTCGGTCGATTTCGTGACATCCCCATTATAAGTCAATGGGGAAAAATGAAAACACGTATAAATCTATAGGAAATTGCTACATTTTACCAATTTTCACCAGATCCACCACCCTTGTGCCAAATGCAAAGCTCTATCTCACATTTCTGTTATTTGACCTCTTCGAGGTCAACTGAGGCGCCGCCCCATGTCACGTATGGTTTGTATTCAATAACTCTTTACCAAATCAAGGTAGAGCAATGGAGTTTTCACCATTGTATTCGGCTTGTCGAGACGAATCACTTGATGGAAGACGAATCACTTGATGGAAGAGACCTCATGTCCTATCATTGACCTAAGGTCGATAGTTAGGTCAGCAGAAGCCAAAAAGTGGTCCTGACCTCAGGTCAGGCCAATTGTTGTATATGGCCTAACTAGGTCACCCAGTATATCATTTGATGCGTCTCGACGAGATACACACAATGGTGAAATATGTTTTACTCGATCGTGCGTCTGTCAAAAGTGATTGCTTAAAACCAATTCGGCAATTATTAGCATGTTTCAAATTAAATGGCTTCTGCTGACCTAACTATCGACCTTAGGTCAATTTTGATGGAACCTTAGCGACAGCAAAACAAAAAATCGAACGTTTTTCCGAGTGTCTTTTAGTTATCAAGATATATATGGTTGTATCAAGGACACTCTTATACATATAGCCGGAAGGTGACCTTTGGTGACCTCCGGTGACCTCAATATTGACCTGACCTAAAGATAACCTAAGTACTTTTATAGTTTGTCTCGAGCTATCTACCATCCTTTTCCGCTTGTCACTACGTTGCGTGTTTTTTTTAGATCTTAGGGGGGGGGCGGAAATCCCCCCCCCCGGCAGTTCGTGGTTGGCGTGAACCCCCGGCAGTGCGCGTGTTAATAGACCTTAATTCGGCAACAGTTAACTAACAAACAAAATAACTAAATAACTAACTTATATATAAGTAGATAAGCCCTTCTCTCTGAAAAATGCGTGTGCTCTAAATGCATTGGTTTGCCAGCTCACTTGCTTGAGTACGACCGTATAACGATAAATTCATAAAATGTACCTGAAACATTGACCATAACACCGTAAAACACGGCATAGCATAACTTGGTTGAAGCCAAGTGTGGTACTCGCACCAAATGTATGTTAAATGCATGATTTTGTCATGGTCAACTTGGTGCGAGCCCGGCATATCACCTCACCAGCTACCTCAGGTTCGGGATTCAATCAAGCCCGCCGGTTCTGGATTCAGGCACGGTGAAAGCTCCAGTACCGCTTCTCCGGCTTTTTGTGACCCGTACCAGCAACGCTCCTTCTTCATGTTTACCAGCTTGGCTCTAGTTTTGTTTTACTTGTTAGGAGACCCATTTCCTTATGACATTGATACCCATGTTCTTAAATATATGACATACTATTGGCTATAAGCAGCATCGGGTATGGAAAAGAGCGGCACACGTTGCTTCTCTTCAGTCTTAATTTTTGTCATAATATTACCAAAAAGTTCGCCCCCCCCCCCAACTTCAAAGTAGTTCCCACGCCCCTGCGTATGCGAACAAACTAAGTCCGGGGTTTGTCAATAGCAGCAGATCACTTGGTCTACTTCGGATCAGCGAACGGGACTGTTCGCTGCAGGACCTATTTTAAGGGAAAACTACTGGATAAGATCCAAACATAGCATACACAGGCAAAAAGACGTAAGCCTGACTCTGATGGAAAATGCCAGTTAACCGTGTTTTTGCCCAACAATTCACGCCATACCATTACCATAGGTGTAAACATTTCATTTTGTATTGCTACAAAGTACTTATTTCTGTACTTGCACCTTTTGCATAACTAAGTCCAATTCCAATGTCGAAGGTCATGTTGTTTAGGTATACCGCAATATTGCTTCAAATGTCATGCTGTGATTTGAATAGGAACTACGGCTTCAATAATCAACGGTGCATCAACTGAGACAATCGAGCCAGAGCCCCAAAACGACTGGGAGGGGCCGACAATTAACCTTTCGTAATTACAAAAACAATTATTTTCACAAACCCACGTTTATACTTTAAAAAATGACACGAAATTAAATGTTACGTATTGCTCAACTTATCCCGCGGTTGTGGTAATTTGATCCAACTCGTGGGGCAGGCAGAGCATGAATGGACCGAAGAAACTCAAGGTTGATTACTTTAATTCCATAGGTATCCATCCATACAATGGCATCGCCAGGATCGTTAGGTGTGGGGGAGGGGGGGGGGGGGGGATCTGTGTGGCAGACGTCAACACGCGCAACAACAGGGCGCGGATATCCTACCCCTTTGGTTTTTCGAAAATAGCGGAAAACGACGGCATTTCGCACCGCCATTTTTGGCACAACTGTTTTCCTATCAATTACCCAAATCCGTTACATTTTTGACATCTGGTCTCCTCAGGTCAGGTCACTAGGTCAAGTCTGGTGATCCCACCTTCAAAAATGTAAGGTCGTGTCGCAGCCAGATTGTTTGACCGATCAGTTGGAAACTCACAGGATTAAATCAGGCCATAAATTCCCACAATTCTGCTATTTCGTATGACTTGTATATCGGTGATATACGGTGAAGTCGATTTTGTGACCACCCAATTATAAGTCATTGGGAAACATGAAAGTGCATATAAATCCACAGGAAATGGCTAAATGTGCCCAATTTTCATCAGACTCACGAACCTTTTGCAAAATACAAAGATCCATGCGACATGTGTGTCCTGCAACCTTCACGAGGTAAAATCTATTTACCCAGAGGTCATGCGTCATTTTTCTTCCATAACTTTTTTTTACCGAATAGTAGAGCAATGTGATTTTATCATTGTGTCTAGCTTGTAGAGGCACCTCAATCGACGTGAAATGCGACTTTGACTTGACCTTGACCTGTCCTCGAGTCAGGTCAGGCGTAGGCCATCTTTCCCCACAGGCTTGTCTTACTTTCATCTTCCCTAAATAAGAAAATTGACTGAAAAAAAATGGGAACCGCCCAAATATTGATGGGGATCACTGTATGCATACAAAATGGTGGCTCGCCTGGTATTGAATGGTTTTGAATACAATTGACAACGAGTCTTCTTACATATATAATCCCATGGCGTGAGTTTGGCCATTAGGCCGAAAGCGATCGAGGTAGCATGGGCTATGGCCCAATTCGCTCCGGAGTCCTCTGGTACAACCAATCCCGAGGGCCTGGTCTCTATTTTGAAATCAAGTCAAAACATTCATAGTTAAACCTCGCGGAGAAGGAAAAACACTTAGCAAGCGCCGTGTAGGTGTTTGGCGCTACCTTCACCGTGGCGGGGGCGTCTAAACGTTCCCCTTCAACTCGTCTCTTATGGGGAGTAGACGGAATCCAAAAATCCCGTTCGATAGCACGTCACAAATCATGTCGAAATATGTAGGTCATTTTTGGGTTCAGGTCAAAATTGAGGTCACCAGAGGTCATCGAAGGTCAAATTTTCCAAGCTTTGCTTTGCTCCAGACCCCCCGAAATATCACGGGACCTATGATAGCTATACCTCGTTCCACTCCAAGTTTGCGGCCGAAGCGCTTTCAGCAATTTGCATTGCATTTGCATTTTGCAATTGAACCAAAAATTCTTCGTGATATTTTGTTTTCGCGTGCTGTTATTATTAAAGCGCTTCGGCTGTAAACTTTAGAGTGGAACGAGGTATAGGAACAAACGAGAAAAAAACAATCGACAGCTCATGAAAAATGTAATCCCCCATAGGTGTCCTCAAATTTTAGCTCAGGTCAATTGTTTAGGCTCCAGAGGTCACCAAAGGTCACGATGTCATTTTCTGAAAAGAAAAGAAAAAGACGTTTTCGTGAATAACTTCGTATCGGTTGAACATAAATCAATAATTTTAACACCATCGTGTTTGTCTCATCAAGACGCTTTGAATCAATTATGGTGACCGGGCTAGCTCTACTTCAAATTTGACCTCAGGTCAAGGTCATTTGGTGACCCATATAGGTCATGTTGCATATGGGGGTGATGCGAATCGACGATACAAACACAGTGATGGCATTCGCACGTCCTTATCTGTATTCTATCAAGAGCTATTGGCAAAAAATGCTGGTGACCTGAGATGACCTGAGATGACCTCAGCTGACCTCAGTTGACCTCAGTTGAACTTGGAGAGGTCACTGAGAACTAATTATACCTGTGTTATCAAGAATGAGCTAAAATAACATGATTATGAAAGAATTGACCTGATCTAATGCATATTCTCTGAATATAAATAATTTGTATATTTTCCCATCGACTATAATTGGAGGTCAGAAATTGACCTGACCTTAGGTCACTGATACACAAATCCGAGATAAACGAATTGTATGTACTTATGGCCTTATGAAATACTGCAAGCTTCAAATCTCTCGGACAAACACTGTGGCTTCAGCACGACCACAAACATTTTTAGAGGTAAGGTCACTTGACGTGACCTGGTGACCTGAGCTGAGATGACCCGAGGTCAAACCTTTCACACAATGTGGGTAATTGATGCCCCAACAGCTGTGCCAAATTTGTCAACGCTAGCGCCATCGTAAATCCGCTATCCTCGAAAAATCTTAGGGGGGATCTACCCCTCCCCCTCCCTCCGCACGGTGCTTTTGTGTAAAATACACAAAAGCACATTTTTAGTGATACAAATTGCCCCTGCCTCGAAACGCAAAGAGTCTTAGTGGGAAAGCAGATAGGATAATGGGCATGCGCAACAGTGATTTCTGATAAATATATGTGAGCATTATGGAAATATCTCCCCTGTCCCAACCATGGGCGTCGCCACCTGAGGGGCCAGGGGCCGACCCCCCAAGATCGCTCCGGACCCTGCAAGATTAGTGGGATTTTAATATTAACCCTATGGGAGTGGGGGGGGGGGGGGGGGGCAACAACCTGGTTTCTCCCCCCCCCCACCCACTCCAAATTTTGTGTCGACGTTCCTGATCCAACAACCCCCGATCTCCCCTACTCTGCCGTTAATGAGCAATGGTTCAAAGGATATTGAAATTCATGATATTTCGGAAATAATTTGAACATACTTATTTTGGGTGGGAAATACTCAAACTTAGGAATATGATATAATTTATCATTGGATTTGTATAAATTTACTAACAGGTAAGTAGATTTTATTTTATTTTAATACCTATCAAGCGAAAAATGACAGAATTAATGAAATCATGTGTGCAAAATGTATTGACTGGGGGGGGGGGGGGGTGCAAAACGGCTCACTGGGGGCATTTACCCCCCCCCCCCCCCCCCTCCAGTTAACATGTTAGAATAGGCATTGGTTCGCTGTACAGGGTTGTGGCGCCACAGACTGTAATAATTACTTTCCGTCTTCTTGTAATAACGGAAATCATCTCTTGCAAAACAGACGCTTTAGCGCGATGTCGCTAATTATAAAGAGACACTGAAAATATCCCAGAGGCGTAAATAAGCTCGAGCTTAGCTTCGATGTACCACGAGCGCTTGCGAGGCGGAGAAAGGAAATCATTAAACGCCAGAGAAATTCCTTTGCGTCAACCCTGACGGCATCACTAACCCTGTATTGTACCAAGAAGCTACACGAGCAACGAGTTAGGTCTGCTATGTGAAATGAAAACATGGATGAAACCATTCCTTTGAGTAAACGGTTGCCATCCAGCCCCCTATGCGCCATTTCCTCCCAAGTGCAGGGAAGGACAGTATGCGCCGTGCAAAAGGGAGGGATGCAATCCAAGACACCCAGCCACTTCACCGCGCGTCACCGGGGCTGCCGCATCGCCTGAGAGGACGCTTCAGGAGGCTTCAGGACGCTTCAGGATGCTTCAGGACGCTTCAGGAGGCTTCAGGACGCTTCAGGACGCTTCAGGACGCTTCAGGACGCTTCAGGAGGCTTCAGGACGCTTCAGGATGCTTCAGGACGCTTCAGGACGCTTCAGGACGCTTCAGGACGCTTCAGGACGCTTCAGGACGCTTCAGTACGCTTCAGGATGCTTCAGGATGCTTCAGGACGCTTCAGGAGGCTTCAGGACGCTTCAGGAGGCTTCAGGACGCTTCAGGACGCTTCAGGAGGCTTCAGGACGCTTCAGGATGCTTCAGGACGCTTCAGGAGGCTTCTGCAGTACGCTTCAGGACGCTTCAGGACGCTTCAGGACGCTTCAGGACGCTTCAGGACGCTTCAGGATGCTTCAGGATGCTTCAGGACGCTTCAGGATGCTTCAGGACGCTTCAGGACGCTTCAGGACGCTTCAGGACGCTTCAGCTGGTTCTAGTGCAGCCAAATGATGCTGACATCCGGCCGCGACGGAGCCTCGTGATGGGCCGACTTCCGGTGAATAGACACTCCTCGTCCTGATGAGGCTCCGACGAAGCGACCGAGCTGCTGCCGACGCGTAGCGAGAGGAAAGAGACGATGAAAGGCGAGCCCGTGCGTTCCCAGAATCAAAGGCAATGCCGAGACTGGGATGCAGCGTGGATTGATTTGTCATCCGAGACGTGAATTAACTTCTCTCTGCCTCAGACAGCAGTGACAGACGTAGTAACGGTAAAAATCGCGATAAGTCACGCGCGTTTCTATCGCGAGTGCTTCCGAGAGGCGCTGCACGGCGAATCTCTTCCGGTTCCGGATGTTTCTTCACGGTCGCGGTCTGGACATTCGCGACCGCTGACCGGTAGCGCGTCCCCTCCCGTCAAAGCTGACTCTCACCGGAGAAGGTGGCGTCATACAACTCCACAGCACGACACTCAGCAGGTCACAGACGGTGGCGTCATACAACTCCACAGCACGACACTCGGCAGGTCACAGGCGGACATACAACTCCACAGCACGACACTCGGCAGGTCACAGGCGGTGGCGTCATACAACTCCACAGCACGACACTCAGCAGGTCACAGGCGGACATAACTCCACAGCACGACACTCGGCAGGTCACAGGCGGACATACAACTCCACAGCACGACACTCGGCAGGTCACAGGCGGTGGCGTCATACAACTCCATAGCACGACACTCAGCAGGTCACAGGCGGACATAACTCCACAGCACGACACTCGGCAGGTCACAGGCGGACATACAACTCCACAGCACGACACTCAGCAGGTCACAGGCGGTGGCGTCATACAACTCCACAGCACGACACTCGGCAGGTCACAGGCGGACATACAACTCCACAGCACGACACTCGGCAGGTCACAGGCGGTGGCGTCATACAACTCCACAGCACGACACTCAGCAGGTCACAGGCGGTGGCGTCATACAACTCCACAGCACGACACTCAGCAGGTCACAGACGGTGGCGTCACACAACTCCACAGCACGACACTCGGCAGGTCACAGACGGACATACAACTCCACAGCACGACACTCAGCAGGTCACAGGTGGTGGCGTCACACAACTCCACAGCACGACACTCAGCAGGTCGCAGGCGGACATGCAACTCCACAGCACGACACTCGGCAGGTCACAGGCGGTGGCGTCATACAACTTCACAGCACGACACTCAGCAGGTCACAGGTGGTGGCGTCACACAACTCCACAGCACGACACTCAGCAGGTCGCAGGCGGACATACAACTCCACAGCACGACACTCAGCAGGTCACAGGTGGTGGCGTCATACAACTCCACAGCACGACACTCAGCAGGTCACAGGCGGACATCGGCATTGCAAGAATCGAACGCAACGTCCGGCCGCCCACGTAGTTTCCCTACAGATATAGCTCAGACGATTGACCCATGCCCGTCAGGCTGATGCCCTGTACTTGGAATAGCTCAACTATACCGGCTTGGCAACCTTTCCGAATATCACTATCGGGTTCAGCCGCGGAATAATCTATGAGCGCACTAATGAAAAACAAAACACCTACTGTGGCTGCGCGGCCAGAAATGAGTGACATGCCATTGGGGCTATTTCGGACCAACTGTCCGCACCGGCCCGAGACGTGGGGATCCCAGAAACCCCGCGTTGTCGACACGCAAGGTATAGACGGAGACCCTCCAGCCGACGCCGGCGGCACCACTCGGCCACTGACAAAGGGCGGATCCAGGAGCATCGGGTCATATCATCCCGATATGGCTAAAATAGACCGAAAATAGACACATTTACTGATTTAAGAAGAAACTGCTTTTTATATTAATTATTTTGAGCAATTAATGCAAAAGTAAGCACATTTTTGTTGTTGTTAGAATTTCTACATAGAACTTGCCCTCCCCAAACCAACTTTTTGCCGGTCTGGATCCGCCATTGCCCCTGCCCAGGATAGCACCGTATGACGCCCAGTGCGTCGCCGCCGCCAGTGTCGGCCGAATCCATAGAGGCCGTGTGCCGAACGCAGCCTCATCAGTCACAGGCTCCGAATCGACCCTCTGACCGACGCTTTTTACCGCGGTGGGCCGCGGTGGGTCCCGGTGGGCGGCCCTGGGGACATGGCCGCCGCTGGGCAGTCGCTGAGGCGGCGGCGTCAATTGGTGATGGAATGGGTGACTACTATGCCGTCAGCACAAGGTCTTCGACGACGGAACTAGAATGTCTGTATTTTCATAAACGAACTTTCAGCATGGATTGTTATTTGTATATTTCGTTAATATAGTTTATGGAAACTCGAAAACTTATCATCCCAGCGAAGCACACGGCACTAGCGAGAACCAGTGTCAACCAGTGTCAACCAGTGCGAGAACCAGTGTCAACCAGTGCGAGAACCAGTGTCAATGACACACCCGACCTTTTTGAACCCAGAGCGTCAACATTGAACGCAATACTCCACCGAAATGGCTGTCGAAGTTTTCGACAGCCCGCGTCCGTAGTGCGCAGAGGTCACTTTTCAGGGGTCTGTGATCCGTCACTTTTCCGGGGCCTGTGATCCGTCACTTTTCCGGGGTCTGTGATCCGTCACTTTTCCGGGCTCTGTGATCCGTCACTTTTCCGGGGTCTGTGATCCGTCACTTTTCCGGGCTCTGTGATCCGTCACTTTTCCGGGGTCTGTGATCCGTCACTTTTCCGGGCTCTGTGATCCGTCACTTTTCCGGGCTCTGTGATCCGTCACTTTTCCGGGCTCTGTGATCCGTCACTTTTCCGGGCTCTGTGATCCGTCACTTTTCCGGGCTCTGTGATCCGGTGCTGGATATAATCCCGGAGACGGTCAAAACGGATAGAGCTTGGCTGCAGCCAGGCCGGGTTTAGGACCACCACCTGACGGGTCAGAGACTGTCAGAGTCAGTCAAGACGGTTCCAAATTCGTCACCAACGCCACTTCCGGCCGACAGATAGGCATACCTTAACAGAGGACACAGCCTCGCTGAGAGGCCATCTGCAGCTAACCGGAGTTGGATTAGCCGCTTGGCGCTTCCTACCCCGCTGGGCGCTGTTCTCCGGTTAATGACGGGCAATGACGTGCAAACACCGACCACCTGATGCGCGTCTAGCCGGTCGCTCACCCACCTGTGCAATGGGTGCAACTAAGCCTAACATACACGTACACCTTTTTGTCTTACACCTTTTGGCGTCCACGCTGCGCTGTCACAACACCGTCTTGTGGACAATAACAGAACAACGCCCAGCTCAGCACTTTTTTACAATCAGCCTTCTCAATTTCGGTTGCCGCTATTGTTGCCGCTGCCGCCGCTGAGGATGCTGACACTGCTGACACTGCTGCTGCTGCTGACACTGCTGACACTGCTGACAGTGCTGATACTGCTGATACTGCTGACAGTGCTGATACTGCTGATACTGTTGACACTGCTGACAGTGCTGATACTGCTGATACTGCTGACACTGCTGATACTGCTGACAGTGCTGATACTGCTGACAGAGCTGATACTGCTGACAGTGCTGATACTGCTGACAGTGCTGATACTGCTGACGCTGCTGATACTGCTGACAGTGATGATACTCCTGATACTGCTGACAGTGCTGATACTGCTGATACTGCTGGCACTGCTGATACTGCTGACAGTGCTGATACTGCTGATACTGCTGGCAGTGCTTATACTGCTGACAGTGCTGATACTGCTGACAGTGCTGATACTGCTGATACTGCTGACACTGCTGATACTGCTGACAGTGCTGATACTGCTGACAGTGCTGATACTGCTGACACTGCTGATACTGCTGACAGTGCTGATACTGCTGACGCTGTGTTGAAATTGCTGACTGAGCTGACACGACGAGCGTGGAGCCCCAGCCGGAGTACCGCTCGCGCACAATACCAGCCCTCGGCGGCACACAGACGAACAATGGGACGGACGCACAATGAATGGCCCACGGGACAAGGACGGCAGCTATTCCTGGAGCTGCCACCGGTGCCGACCGGTCGCACCGGGCCAAATCGATGTCTCGGCGCCGTGACGATCGCGGCACATTGGGCGCAGTGGCCCGGCCCGAGACAGAAGCGACGCAGTGACCCGGCCCGAGACACAAGCGACGCAGTGACCCGGCCCGAGACGGAAGCGACGCAGTGACCCGGCCCGACGCCAGAGCAGCGCCTAAATAAGCCGGCGCGCATCCGGTTGTGTCTAGGTCGAGGTAAGGACGAAGGCAATATCGAGCTCATCATAAAGCTTGCAGGGGTGTTGTAACAGCAGGTACGTGCTGCGGTAAAGGCACCAAAGCAACAACAGCCACTGCCACCCATCGCCGTTGGGCGATGTTGGAAGATGAGGCAAGACGAGGGCCGAGCTGCAGTCGTTCCAAGGGCGAATAACGAAGGACAGAAATACGACGGGCTAGCGATGGGCGAACAAAAGACGAATGCCAGACGAACGACAAGCAAACGACGGACGAACGGCAGACGAACGGCAGACGAACGGCAGACGAACGACAGACGAACGACAGACGAACGACAGACGAACGACAGACGAACGACAGACGAACGACAGACGAACGACAGACGAACGACAGACGAACGACAGACGAACGACAGACGAACGACAGACGAACGACAGACGAACTTCGCAGGACGAACGACAGACGAACTTCGCAGGATGAACGACAGACGAACGACAGACGAACGACAGACGAACGACAGACGAACGACAGACGAACGACAGACGAACGACAGACGAACGACAGACGAACGACAGGCGAACGACATACGAACGACAGACGAACGACAGACGAACGACAGACGAACGACATACGAACGACAGACGAACGACAGACGAACGACAGACGAACGACAGACAAACTTCGCAGGACGAACGACAGACGAACGACAGACGAACGACAGACGAACGACAGACGAACGACAGACGAACGACAGACGAACGACAGACGAACAACAGACGAACGACAGACGAACGACGGACGAACTTTGCATGACGAACGACAGACGAACGACAGACAAACGACGGACGAACGACGGACGAACGACAGACGAACGACAGACGAACGACATACGAACGACGGACGAACTTCGCATGACGAACGACGGACGAACTTCGCATGACGAACGACAGACGAACGACAGACGAACGACAGACGAACGACAGACGAACGTCAGACGAACGACAGACGAACGACAGACGAACGACAGACGAACGACAGACGAACGACAGACGAACGACAGACGAACGACAGACGAACGACAGACGAACGACAGACGAACGACATACGAACGACATACGAACGACATACGAACGACATACGAACGACAGACGAACGACAGACGAACTTCGCAGGACGAACGACAGACGAACGACAGACGAACGACAGACGAACGACAGACGAACGACATACGAACGACAGACGAACGACAGACGAACGACAGACGAACGACAGACGAACGACAGACGAACGACAGACGAACGACAGACGAACGACAGACGAACGACATACGAACGACGGACGAACTTCGCATGACGAACGACGGACGAACTTCGCATGACGAACTACAGACGAACGACAGACGAACGACAGACTAACGACAGACGAACGACAGACGAACGACAGACGAACGACAGACGAACGACAGACGAACGACAGACGAACGACATACGAACGACATACGAACGACAGACGAACGACAGACGAACGACAGACGAACGACAGACGAACGACAGACGAACGACAGACGAACGACAGACGAACGACAGACGAACGACAGACGAACGACAGACGAACGACAGACGAACGACAGACGAACGACAGACGAACGACAGACGAACGACAGACGAACGACAGACGAACGACAGACGAACGACAGACGAACGACAGACGAACGACAGACGAACGACAGACGAACGACAGACGAACGACAGACGAACGACAGACGAACGACAGACGAACGACAGACGAACGGCAGACGAACGACAGACAAACGACAGACGAACGACAGACGAACGACAGACGAACGACGGACGAACGACGGACGAACGACAGACGAACGACAGACGAACGACAGACGAACGACAGACGAACGACAGAGGAACGACAGACGAACGACAGACGAACGACAAACGACATACGAACGACAGACGAAGGACAGACAAACGACAGACAAACGACAGACGAACGACAGACGAACGACAGACGAACGACGGACGGACGACGGACGAACGACGGACGAACGACGGACGAACGACGGACGAACTTCGCAGGACGAACGACAGACGAACGACAGAGGAACGACATACGAACAACAGACGAACGACGGACGAGCAAAAGACGAACAAAATACGAACGACGGACGAACGACATACGAACGACGGAAGAACAAAATACGAACAAAAGAGGAACGACGGACGAACACAAGATGAACAAAAGACGAACGACAGACGAACGACAGACGAACGACGGACGAACAAAAGACGAACAAAAGACGAACGACAGACGAACGACATACGAACGACAGACGAACAACATACGAACGACAGACGAACGACAGACGAACGACGGACGAACGACAGACGAACGACGGACGCACGCCAGACGAACGACGGACGAACGACAGACGAACAACGGACAAACGGCAGACGAACGACAGACGAACGACGGACGAACGACAGACGAACGACGGACGAACGACGGACGAACGATGGACGAACGACGGACAAACGAAGGACGAATATAACCCTAAGGCCTGATGAGCGAAACCTGAGTAAAAGTGGAATGACAATCGAATGCGGTCGAAGGAAGGCCGAGTGAAGGCCGAGTGAAGGTCGAATGAAGGACGCACGATGACCAAATGAGGGCTCAATGAAAATTGGTCATCACGGTGGCCATGTCCGACAGAGCATGTCCCGTGTACGGATTATATCAGTGATGACTATAGAGACTGGAGCCACATGTAGCTGTGCTAACGGCTCGCAACGAAGCTGTTCGGCTTCTTGTTGCCGCCAAATGACCTCACCGTGAGCCGGATAATGCCCGGGATTGCTGACGAAGCCGGGGTGTGCTGTACCACAATGGAACAAACTTGCATTCAGCGATCGAACAGCATGTTCGACTCCGCACAGAGCGGGTCGACCGCCACTCATCACGTCACACAGAGCGGGTCGAGCGTCACTCACGTCACGTCACACAGAGCGGGTCGAGCGTCACTCACGTCACGTCACACAGGTCGGTCGAGCGTCACTCACGTCACGTCACACAGAGCGGGTCGAGCGTCACTCACATCACGTCACACAGAGCGGGTCGAGCGTCACTCACGTCACGTCACACAGAGCGGGTCGAGCGTCACTCACGTCACGTCACACAGAGCGGGTCGAGCGCCACTCACATCACGTCACACAGAGCGGGTCGAGCGTCACTAGTGACGTGAGGTCAGACATAGAGACGTGAGGTCAGGCATGGTGTGGTCAGTGGTGTTCAGTTGCGTCGTTTTCTGAACATACATTGTCGCAGGTTTAGCTGCGAACACCGGTTTTGTTTTGTCGTAATATTTTAAAAAAAAATGAATCATTGCTGTAAAATATCACACTGGAGGCATTTACCTATGGAAAAAATAGTTATTAGTGAATTAAATACCGAGCGGCCGCGAAGCGCCCGTGAGGTTTCTCGTCAACTTACTAGACAGATTTACAAATTTACATTTTACCCGGCCCGACCCCGCCATACAGACACTTTTCGGAAGCTAATAACTTTGCAACCACTGCTCCGATTGAGATTGGGTTTTCACCATTGGATAGGTCCATCAAATAAATTTTGTTTTTGGTATGGTGCGTTCTGATAGGGGTGGCACCCACAGCGCGTGGCAGTTGGAACACGCGAACGTCGACATTAACAAAAAATAACTTGCAAAAATGATTCTTGATCAAAAATGGCTGTAAAAAGCCAGTCATGAATGTATACGCTGAAGCATGCAGCGCTCAGGACGTGCTCCCTTTTGGCGGATTTGAGAAAGGAGATCATGAACAATTTAATAAAACTTAATTTTTATGGTGGCATGCATTGAGGCCTGGCAATTTTTCTGAGAGACTAAAATGGCTGCTACTACCACGTGTGCTCCCTTACCGTTTCATATTTCAAACCTGTTTTAGCTTTACCAGAGCGCGCTCGCTCGGTCATCGCCCAAAAAGGCGTTTTACTGGTACCTATAATGTGTCATTCGAACCGCATGCAAGGTTTTCGCTATTGTGACAACTTTTAGTCGCGGTTTTATCTCTGGTCGTATTCTCGAGGTAAAGCCGGACGGAGCACTTGCAGCCAAACGGACCGGCAGCTGGGAGGAGAAAACAAAAAACGAAGGAAAACGTGCTATGAGTTTGCATAATTTTTTGTTGAAGCCTTCGGACCTGCGGAACTCTGAGAACATTCACTAGATCATCACTGCATGTGTGCTGCTTTCAAAGCATGCTTTTTAGAGCTCCCGAAATAACGTTGTCAGCATCATCACTTTAATCACCTCTGCCGGTTGTGAAGGCAGTGTTTGCCGTCATACATAGCTCCAGAGAGCTAGGCGGATGCGTTCGACCCCAGCTCTGGTAACCCCGGCCCAGACAGCCACGCCATATTCCCGGGCTCCAGCTAGCGAGCAACTATCAACCCGGTGTTTTCCCGGGGTTTCAAAGATAAACAGCAGCCTCCCGCGAAGGAGAACCCGTGGTGCATAGCACGCACGCCAAGAGCGATAGCAGACCTGGAATCTTCAATCGCCACGCATTGCAGGCAATTTTCCTATTACGCAGGTTTACACCCGAGAAGGCAAATTGCGTTTTCGAGCAAAGCTATACATCACATTCAGGAAAAACATGAGGGGAGCAAAAATAGCTTGCTGAGGTGAACTGCATTTGGCGGGACTCAATCCGTTAATCGCGGGAACAAACCTAAAACCACCTATTCATCATTGGGGTAAACTTAACTCAACACATATGCCACCTAACGCGATCGTCATGCACGGAATACAAGAATGATAAGTTCCACACCTCATGAAATACTCACAAACGTCGCGGCCCGGCATTCGAGGAAGGTTTTGGATGGGATCGCATAGTGTTGCTCTGTGTCGCTGCTGCCCAGATATGCTCAATGCTCATCCTAGCGAGTTGGAACTTGGATTGCCGAACGTAACACACCCCAGAGACGGAAGAAAATACGCGCCACCGAAATTGCTGCAACATTTCAACTAATGTCATACTAATCAGCTAAGTTGAGCTACTCGGCGTCAAAACATCTTATGACTTCGACATTCAGAACAATTCAATAAAACAAAGATTGGAAATCTGGTCTAACTTCTGCAACATCCACTAAAGTAATCAGAACACGTTACGAGTTTTGCCACTCACATCCATGATCCACGTTTGCTGACGAAAACCGGCGACCGCAGGGTGACCCCAGATGGACTCCAGGGCGACTCCATAGTGACGCTAGGGTGACCCAATGTGACCCAAAGGTGACCAAAGGTGACCCAAAGGTGACCAAAGGTGACCAAAGGTGACCCAAAGGTGGCCCAAAGGTGACCCAAAGGTGACCCAAAGGTGACCCAAAGGTGACCCAAAGGTGACCAAAGGTGACCAAAGGTGACCAAAGGTGACCAAAGGTGACCCAAAGGTGACCCAAGGTGACCCAAGGTGACCCAAGGTGACCCAAAGGTGACCCAAGGTGACCCAAAGGTGACCAAAGGTGACCCAAAGGTGACCCAAAGGTGACCCAAGGTGACCAAGGATTCCCCGGTACTGACCTTGAGATCGCGATGCACGACGCCCTGCTCGTGCATAAAGTCGACGGCCGCCAGCACCTGTCGGATCAGGTTGGAGGCGTCCTTCTCCGTGTACGAGCCCTTTTCGACGATCCGGTCAAACAGTTCACCGCCGGTCACGCTGCAACGAACGGGGTCAGGTCAGGTCAGAGGTGGTCACAGGTCATTGGCAAGCCGACATAGATCAGGTCACAGGTTACAGGTCAGCCGGTGGAGGTCCGCGGGTCAGGTCACAGGTCAAGTCAGTGGACGCTGCGGTCTTGCTACTGATTGGTCAGTGTCTCCCGGTCAGAGAGCAAAAGCCAGTCCAATAGCCAGACAACTACTAAGAGAATGTCAGCAGCATACGGACATAGATAATCAGTAATAGCATTCAAATACTGCGCTTCAGTTACAGAGAAGAAGCGGATTCAGCTAGAGCAGCAGAGGTTGCAGGACAGGTCACAGCTGCCCTTTGGAAAGGACAGGCCGCGGAGAATAGCGCCCAACTCATAGGCGGATCACAGGCGACCCAGCGGCGAGACAAAGGAGACACCGCTGAGACCACGGCCGGCAACTAGGCCCGGTTCAGCTGAAAGGCCATTCCACATTCGCCACACGGTGTGCTTGCTGACACAAACAATAGACCCACCGGTCCCACACGAGACAAGTCTGGCAATGACGGACAAGATTCATGGCAGCACCAGCAGCAATAACGATCGCACAACGATAGCTTCACCACTGACAAATGGCAGCCATAGCGCGGTGGGCGTATCCGCCATTGTAGGCACCATGCGAACATGACGTGCCCTAATGGCAGTGTTCACGGTGGGGTAATCGCTCCGTTTTGCATGTTCGTCTCGGCTGTCATGGTCTGTAGATGGCCCGTGGGACAGGTACTCCGAACTTTGTCAGAATAGAGTGTGTTCCTAGGGCGAGAAGCGACCGGAAATGATCAGAGTACAGCCCCTACAGCACTGATAGCTGGCACGCAGTTGGTTATAAAAATGCGCATGCTTTTATATAAAAATAGGCCTATTTATAGAGCCTAGAGGTGTACACTGTAGGTGTTTCATTTTGCACTTGTTAGGAATAAATTGGCACCTTAGCTTTCCTGGTTCCGTTTTGCATGCTGATAGCGGATATCCAGAGCGGCCGATCAGCCTGAGGCTGCTCAGATGGCAAGCGGATATCCAGAGCGGCCGATCAGCCTGAGGCTGCTCAGATGGCGAGCGGATATCCAGAGCGGCCGATCCGTGCTCAGATGGCGACCGGATATCCAGAGCGGCCGATCAGCCTGAGGCTGCTCAGATGTCGAGCGGATATCCAGAGCGGCCGATCCGTGCTCAGATGGCGAGCGGATATCCAGAGCGGCCGATCCGTGCTCAGATGGCGAGCGGATATCCAGAGCGGCCGATCAGCCTGAGGCTGCTCAGATGGCGAGCGGATATCCAGAGCGGCCGATCAGCCTGAGGCTGCTCAGATAACGAGTGGATATCCAGAGCGGCCGATCCGTGCTCAGATGGCGACCGGATATCCAGAGCGGCCGATCAGCCTGAGGCTGCTCAGATGTCGAGCGGATATCCAGAGCGGCCGATCAGCCTGAGGCTATGGAGTTGGCCCCCCGCAGAGCGCCGACTCAGAAGCCGTTTGCCAGTCACTGCCATCATGCTGAGCGGCAGTTAGACGCCAATCATGCCGCGCTTCGCTGGCTTTTGTCTCGGTGCGGTCATACATATGCAGGCGCCAGCAGTGTGGACTGAGCTCGAAGAGCGCCATTCAAGGCATGACTCCGCCGGACAAAGGGCGCGGCTTCGCGAGACAATGGCGCGGAGGGGCTGTATGTGCAACCGGAGACGTGAAGCGAATGTGACGTGTGGTACACTGTCCGTTTCAGCAAAAGTGCCACCTCATGTTTTTGTTCCACACCAGGGGTGTAGGATCATATTCAGTTGAGGGACTTAAGTCCCCTCAACTTGTAGCTCAGCCCCCTAAACTTATAAGCAGATATTTGACAATAGCAACAGTGAAAAGTGAAAAGATAAAACAATTCCAAGACAAATACAAATATATATATATATATATATATATATATATATATATTTCTGTACATCGAGCGAAACCGCTATTAATGATGTGGAAATCAGATGAGAATAAACTGTTTTTGGTTGCCAGGCTGGACCTGAGTTCAGCCCCCTCAACTTATTTTGAGAAACTACGTCCCTGTTCCACACCGTCTCATTTGTGGTTTCTTGTATAGAACTTACAAGTTACAATTACTTAGTTCCCAACATGGTAAGGGTTTGACTAATTTAGGCAGCCGGCCAGTCGACTAGCGAGAGAAACTATGGCCCAACAACTTCTGTCAGGGGCCCATGGCGGCATTCATGTTTACATTGCCGGTAGCTATCTCAAATTATCGGGTCCAACAATGTAGGGACTAGAGAGCGTGCTCCGGGCCATGAAGTGAGGCGGAGCCCTCAGGAGTGCCAGAAGACTGGTGATCTGTTCACATGAAGTGCGATCATACCGTGTCACAAGTTTCGCCACAGATGTTTCCATCAGCATTAATCCCGCGGCTCAGCGAACGCTGCCCAGAAACGGATGCATGTCACGAACAGATGGAGTAAAAGTCTGCCAAAGGTCAGGCTTGATCCAAAGCTCTCTTGCATCCGGCGCAGGCACATTGCCCAACTGCGTCACTGGGATACGACAGCCATTACAGTCTTCCACTATTAACGG
Source organism: Chirona hameri (assembly GCA_036785665.1). Taxonomy (NCBI): domain Eukaryota; kingdom Metazoa; phylum Arthropoda; class Thecostraca; order Balanomorpha; family Balanidae; genus Chirona; species Chirona hameri. Next base: position 263,889 of record JAXIVJ010000221.1, on the reverse strand, counting down.
CAATAGTACACCTTTAACATTAGTTTTTAACTGCAAGATAGCCATAGGCACATTGCCCAACTGCGTCACTGGGATACGACAGCCATTACAGTCTTCCACCATTAACGGCAATAGTACACCTTTAACATTAGTTTTTAACTGCAAGATAGCCAGATTGTCGGGAGTACTGAGAATCTCCAAATCTGAAATTTTTCCTTCCAAAACGACCTAGTTGCTGAGTTTCAACCCAAAAACCGTTGGGTATATTTGGTCATATTTTAAAGAAACAAATCATGTGACGTTTCGCATGCGTCATTAGTATTCCTACCACACTTCGTTTTCGCCAGGGTAATAGAACAACGTTTTCGCTATTTGGACCGGCCGCCACCGAAACGCATGTGTTCATTAGCTAGAAATATTATTGGACATAACTTTGTCAATTTTCATTGGATTTCCAATTGAAAATAATGCCGACACTCTTCGTGAAAAGGCACACCTTTTGAAGGGTGGCTCGTACCGGTTTCTGCAATATTCTCCGCAATAGAAGCACATGCACCTGTAACTGCGATACATTAGGGATACATTCTGCCTGTGGTTACAGTTTTAAGTAATTGCCTCTGTCAATTGTGAACCGATTTCCAATTGAAAATTATCAATAGATGCTTAGTGATAAGACGCATTTGTTGATTGGTGGCAGGTCGGTGCTCATGCAATATATTGATTAAATTTGGACAAAGTTTGCTTATTGTGTACGTTGAATTGCCGCTTAGCTCGAAATATTATTGGCTATAACTTTGACAATTTTTATTGGATTTCCAATTGAAAATAATGTCCACACTCGTCTTGAAAGGCACACATTTTGATGAGTGGCTAGTACCGGTAGCTGCAATATTTATTTACATCCACCACACACTGATGAACACAAACACATTTGTGGGCAGGTATATCACATTTATTTATGCACATGAACATTATGGGTATGTGTTCACGCAACGCCACTCCAACTCTACTCATACAAGGCCATAGTGTAAACATTCACACATTTTCAATCGCGACCAATATACTCGCGAGTCGCGACCCAGCGAATGAGGTTGTTAGTGTTGCTTACATATTCTGATTCAAGGACAGACTTTTGCCGGTATGACGTCACAACTCGTTTTGGTGACGCAAGATAATTGTGACGTTATACGTATTAATATCAATATTTTTCCAATTATGACAAATTGGTACTTTTTTCTCGCAAAAACGAATAACAGAACCGTAATCAGGACACTCTTTTCCATCATTCCACGTACGTTTTCCAAGGTGTACTATTCCCTTGAATGGATTTTGGGCCGCTGTATTCCCTTGAATGGTTTTAACCATCGACGATTCACCGTTCTCCGTTTCTCACTTACTTGCCTCGCTCGCCCTTACCCGAGCAGTAGGTATTATCGAGCCACACCATCTTTGACACATTTTCATATTCTAAACGCGACATAAACGCGACATAAAAGCGACATAGAAGCGACATAAAAGCGGCATAGAAGCGACATAGAAGCGACATAGAAGCGACATAGAAGCGACATAGAAGCGACATAGAAGCGACATAGAAGCGGCATAGAAGCGATGGTGATCTTAGAGTTACACTATCCTTATTCCTCGAAACATCATCATATTCTAGAACACTTCCTTGCAATCGCCTCGCGTTTGATTCCAACTGCAGGAGACCCGACGTGGGGTCGGCTGCTCCGCTCCGTGCCCCCCCCCCCCCCCCCCCCCCCCCCTCCCCCCCCCCCCCGCTCACAGAGGGAAGGGTCGCCTGTATGGCGGACCACTCAGCCCATCTGAGCCGGCTCAGCTGTGATCGATGGCGTCTGATGTCCTCTGACGTCTGATGTATGATGACCTCCGAGCCTCCGAACGTCGTCTGCTCACGGCAAAATGGCGTCCAAGGCTCGCGCGAGCAGCACACGAGGCGAGCTGGAGGCTCTTCAGCTGGGTCTGAATGAAACTTGTTTGAAGTCCAAGTAATGGTCGCCCCTGACATTTGTCTGAAATGTGGTACAGACGCGTCTGGGATTCTTTTGAAGCGCATTCATGACTGGTCCGAGGCTCGTTGAAGGCCTATCTTCAAGGCTGACTCGCCATCTGAGCAGCCTCAGGCTGATCGGCCGCTCTGGATATCCGGTCGCCATCTGAGCACGGATCGGCCGCCTTGGATATCCGCTCGCCATCTGAGCACGGATCGGCCGCTCTGGATATCCGCTCGCCATCTGAGCACGGATCGGCCGCCTTGGATATCCGCTCGCCATCTGAGCACGGATCGGCCGCCTTGGATATCCGCTCGCCATCTGAGCACGGATCGGCCGCTCTGGATATCCGCTCGCCATCTGAGCACGGATCGGCCGCTCTGGATATCCGCTCGCCAGCTGAGCACGGAGAGGGTTAGCTTTGTTAGCCGCAGCGGGAAGGAAGTAATGTCAAGCATAGACAACGTCCCGAAACTGAACCACAGGTGGTGGCAGATGTACCTACATAGATGGCTTCAGAACATCAGATACGGAACATTTGATGTTCAGTACGTCATCCACCAGCGGTGTCGATTTCTCAAAACGGATAGGGGGGGGGGGGCGAACACACTGGCGGATCCAGCCTCTCTCCGTGGGGGATCTTTTGTGGCTAAAAGGTATCCCCATTTTTCCTCTAAGGATTTGGGTCTGTCACCTTATTTTGGTATTCGAGCTTAAGAAATTTACTTTTCAAATTCACAAAAATTGATTTTGTGAATTTTTTTCCGAAAAAAAGATAAGTTAGTTTTTATTTTTGAGGGTCAAAAACACAACTTTTCGCGAATCCGAGATAGCCATTTTGAATAGAATGTCATTTCCTTTCTTTTAAGTTAAAAAAATGCTTCAAAACTCTATTTTCTACGATGTATCATTATTTTTTTAATAACTACAATGTTTAAGCATTTATCATTTGTCCACCAAAAATGGCATGACACGACGTCAACGTCATTATCTCCCAAAACACTACATCAATTTCATTGTAATTTGGTGAGAAGAAGTAGAATTGATGCAGCATATGGTACTGAAAGTTTAACGTTGATATCTATCATAGTTTTCAAGTTATTGAGAAAATCCGGGAGGGGGCAGATTCTGACCCCCACCCCAGCGGGGCGCGGATTAAGTGTCACCGGGGCTCCTTGAATTGCATCAGGTGCGCTGTTTTGTCTATCATTAAAAGCAAGGGATACATAAAACTTACAATTCAATCGCTCGAGAAAACAAACTTCCGTTTTTATTAAGTTTTCTCCAAAGATCATTGTTTTTACTTTCGTGCAGAGAACGCGCGGTGGGCATACTTGTATTGAATGCCCCTCCCAGATTCCTGTGGGGGGGGGATTTGCCCCTGATGCCCCCTCGACACGCCAGTGCCAGCAATTACCGCCAAGTAGAGCCTCTGCTAGACACTTAATCAAATTCATTTTCCCATTTATCAAATTTGTATAAGTAATTGCGAAAGTTGTGTCATGCCGCGAAGCGGCGCGACATTTTCCGGTTTTTGACTGTGGATAGCTGGATTTTCACTGCTGAAAAGACAATTTTTACGATTTAACGACAAATTGGGAACCCGCGGGGGAGGGGGAGGGGGGGGGGCATACTTGTATTTAATGCTCCCCCCGATTCATGTGGGGGGGGGGGCATTTTCCCATGATGCCCCCTCCCCTGGACCCGCCAGCGGCCGAACGAACACATTTTAAAGACATTCTAGGCAACTTGTACAAAGGACAGTATTTGTAATCAATTTATAATGCAAAAACAGACGAAATCTCATGAGTTTTGGAATTCTGTCGGACGGCCCATCAAACCAACGCTTTGGGTCGGTCTGCATTCGCCAGAAGGCCCGAGTCCTTACTTGGAACCCTTACTTAGTAAAACGGCAATGTTAACCTGCCATTGACGAGGGGGGGGGGGGAAATATCTCATATCATACACATACAAAGTCTCATACTCTCATAAGAGATCATACACATACAAAGTCTATATTTTGAGCAAAATGCTATAAAAGACGTCAGAAAAAAACAAATGGCAAGGGCTACAAAATAGATTCTCAAATTTGTGAAAACTTTGGTTTTTGACCCCTAAAAAACATTTAAAGAAATCAATTAAAAACAACTATTTCTTTGGAAAAATGCCCTAAAATCCAACATTGCAAATATGTAAGAAATTCAACGGATTTCGCATCTTTATACATAAAGGTGATTTAAAACAAACTTTTCTTAATAAAAGCTGCGTAGAATTTCTTTTTAAATAGGAAACGTGTCAATTTGTTGCCCATTTCAGGCGGTTTGGGAGGCTTGGCCGATTTGCCCCCCTCTTGGATCCGCCAGCGGCCAAAAAGATTAAGGTGGGGGGGGGGGGGGAGCGGGTACCATTTGGAGGGGGCCGAGGGTACCATTGGGGGCCGAACTCAACATTGGGGGGGGGGGGGGGGCGAGGGCCACCCCAAAAGTATATAAATCGACACCTATGTCATCTACAGGTAAATGATGTTTCGAAAGTGAGCAACAGGTGGCGGCAGATGACGTCAGAGATTGACGATGACACAGGCAGCATTCGTTGGTACCTTTAGTGATGCTGTTATTGGCGCTACTTTTTCATGATAACGTCATTACTCATCACACTGTATCTATTTATGAAGCCAATCGGCTGATGCTTATCCAACCACCAGCAAATTATCATCTTTCTGTACTCTGAGTCCCATATTTTACGAACCTAAATAAATACACAACCAACCGCAAAGGCACCGCATTGCATCGATGCTTACGTCACTTAACATTCACCATATTTCTCATCAGAACACGAGCAGAAAGGCCGATGCTCGGACATTCCCAGAGCCCCTGCTGTCCGGTGACGGGAGCCCCTGCTGTCCGGTGACGGGAGCCCCTGCTGTCCGGTGACGGGAGCGCCTGCTGTCAGGTGACGGGAGCCCCTGCTGCCAGGTGACGGGAGCCCCTGCTGTCCGGTGACGGGAGCGCCTGCTGTCCGGTGACGGGAGCCCCTGCTGTCCGGTGACGGGAGACCCTGCTGTCCGGTGACGGGAACGCCTGCTGTCAGGTGATGGGAGACCCTGCTGCCCGGTGACGTGTGCGCAGCTGTCCGGTGACGGGAGTGCATGCTTCCCGGTGACGGGCGCGCCGCTGCCAGGTGACGGGAGCCCCTGCTGCCCGGTGACGGACGTGCCTCGCGAGAATCAATGCCTCCAGCCGTCTTGACTGACATCAATTGGAAGTTCCGGCCGACTTCCCGAATCAGACTTCAAAGCTCGCCGTGATTAAATTCACCTGGATGGCTGGCGGCTGGCGGCTGGCTGCGCCGCCGGGCTAAAACTGCCAGCTCGCTGCACGGAGTTCTCACATCCGCTGACCGCTCGCCGGACCAGAGAGGACCCGGTGGCAGTGACGGCGACGGTGACGGTGGCGGTGGCGGTGGCGGTGACGGTGACGGCGGTGACGGTGACGACGGTGACGGCGGTGACGGTGGTGACGGCGGTGACGATGACGATGACGATGACGATGATGATGACGATGACGATGACGATGACGATGACGATGACGATGACGATGACGATGACGATGACGATGACGATGACGATGACGATGGCGATGGCGATGGCGACGGTCAGTGGCGAACGGTACACAACAGTGATTGCCATGGCCCGAATGCACCAATGGGGGAACTCATTCATTTCCACCATGATCTTGGGCCGGGTATCCATTTTGCCTATCCAAATAGGTCGGGGTCGTGCATGGGTAGAATATTAGTCATGTCATTCAGTACCATATATATAGAGTGACATTATCGCATGACAACAAATTAATTAAATGCATACATGATGTCACAGCTTAACCCGCCATTGACTGGGGGGGGGGGGCGTTTAACGCCCCCCCCCCCCTCTGATGAATTGTCGTAATCAGTGTTGGATTTGTCATTTCATGACCTGGTCCCGGAAAGTAAAAAACCATAGGTGGAGAGTAAAATTGTATTGTCAGGCAAGATTTTCATTTTCGTTTAAATTATTTTACTTGGAAAGTGAAAAATCCTGATTTGTAATAGATATTAAATCCTTGTGAGGAAAATTGGATTATACTTTAACTACAATGTCGGTAAGATCAGGCGAAAAGAGAGCAAATTTCCTAAACAAAAATGTAGAGAGCAAATTTCTTTGGACCCAAAAATTCCAGAAAATGGCCCAAGTTCCAAGGCTGGTCGTAATACCTCAAAAACCAATAGCGCTATCAACGTGAAACTTTGGATACCTTCTTAAAATCACGTTTTCGTCTTATGTGCAAAAATAAAGCAATTTCGTCGAAAATTTCGAGTTATAGCTAATTTAGTGACGTCACTACACACGATTTTTACACCAAAATCAGCTAAACTTTAACAGACCGTACACACGCCATATTTTGAGCAAAGTGCAATCCAAAAGCGTCCAAAGATGGCAAATGGCAAGGACTACAACATGGCTATCTCAGAGTTTTTAACATTTTAGTTTTGGACCCCCAAGAACAAAACAAAAATGGGGAAAATTATCACAAAATCAAAATTTTCTAAATATTCAAAAAACCAGAAGATATGTCAGAGGACCTTATGTAGGCAACTAGCATACCAAATTTCAAACTGATATGTGCCTTTTTGACTGACTTATGGCATCTAAAATATGGGTAACTCATGACGTCATATTTTGAAATTGAGTTATTTGGCTTTTATTGACCAGATACAGACAAATAAATGTCAGCACTGTATTTTGGAGACAAATCTGGTCCAGAAACATACCTTTTTTAGTTAGATTTATGAATTTGACATTTTGACCTTCAGTGACCTGAACTTGACCTGAACTTGACAATAACTTCACGTAAATGAGGTCATGTGGTAAAATGACTGTCATTGTCGAATTATACGTGGCACATAACCCATACAACATGTGTTGCATGACTTTCGTAGATATTTTTCGCATAGTAGTGACCTTTTGTGACCTGACCTTGACCCTGACCTTTACCAACAATCTCAATTTAGCTTATGCGGGATGTGCATCAGACCTTTGGCAGCATTTTGGGTGATCATGGTCGTAATCGAAGGTTTTTGATGGAAAGTATGGCCCATAAACTCAAATACGTCGATTTTGACCTTCGACCTGACCGTGACCCGACATTTGACCTCACTTTGACATATTGTTTAGCATGCTTTGGATTGCGCCTCATTAAGAGCTTTCGATTTCCGCCTTGCGCGTCTCGCTGCTAGTATTGGTTCGGAAGATAACCAGGGGGGGGGGGGCGTTTAACTCCCCCCCCAGTCAATGGTATTCGGCTGAGACCCCAGTCAATGCCGGGTTAAGAAGGATGTTGCAGCGTTTATATTAAAACCGGCCCTATTCTGAGAGGCGGCGGGCAACGGACATGCCTTTGGGATCATCGGGTACGGGAGGTAATTGACAATCATGGCAGCCACGAGGGTCAGTGAACTTTTGCAGGGCCGAGCTCGTGTCTGAAACACACACGGTCATTGGCCAACACTGGTACACACTACACAGCAGTGTGCTATCTAGCGCTGGACCATCGCCGGTCCATAGGGGGGACGATCAATCGATGGATGGATGGATGGCTATGGCCCCATTTCCACAGCCGCTGGTCCAGGCCTCACTTGCTTTTACTGTTGTCCGCCTGATTGAAAAGGATGTCTAGGCGGCATTTCGTGTGGATTGCTCGTCTGCGCTCCGGTAGATTGCTCCTCTGCCATCGGCTGGATTGATATATATGGCGGTACCGCAGGTGATACATTAGCGATTGGGTGGATGCTCCGTATTTTTTCTTTTTTTGCTCCTATACTGCGCACACACAGACGAGAAATGCAGGCAGATGCGGTGGCGGAGATGGTCTGTCCCGGGGAGCCTGACAGAACCAGCTGGGTCCTCAGGACGTCGCAGCGCCGCATACAAACAGGGTCAGTGTCAGAGCGGGCATCAGGAAAGGCGCATGGACGCAGCCTTGTGCACACTGACCAGAGAGAGGGGTGGGAGAGAGGGGAGAGAGGGGAGAGGGAGAGGGAGAGGGAGAGGGAGAGGGATAGGGAGAGGGAGAGGGAGAGGGAGAGGGAGAGGGAGAGGGAGAGGGAGAGGGAGAGGGAGAGGGAGAGGGAGAGGGAGAGGGAGAGGGAGAGGGAGAGGGAGAGGGAGAGGGAGAGGGAGAGGGAGAGGGAGAGGGAGAGGGAGAGGGAGAGGGAGAGGGAGAGGGAGAGGGAGAGGGAGAGGGAGAGGGAGAGGGAGAGGGAGAGGGAGAGGGAGAGGGAGAGGGAGAGGGAGAGAGGGAGATATAGAGATGTATAGGAAGAGAGGGGGAAGAAGAAGGAGAAGAAGACGACGAAGAAGAAAGCGGAGGGGAGGAGCTTGCTGAACAGTAAAAACTCCGATGGTAGACAGATGTTGGCTGGCGTCGTGTGGCGATAACTCGATACTCGACACAGAGCCAGATGGTGGCGGGCCGACGGCCACTGATACCGGCGGCGGGTGGAGTCCAACCGACAGACCGATCGGTGGCAGCGCCCGAGAGCGATCCGCAGATATGCAGCCCACAGCCCACAGGGGCCGATAACGACAGCGGGCTGAAGGAGCCGCCGACAGAAGAGTGGAGACCGTGGAGGGTCTTCAATTCAGTGTCCAGAAGCGTTCAGCGGAGACCAGATGGGAGATGGAAGCTCTTCAGCCGCAAAAACGGAGACAAAACAAGCCGTCTACAGTAATCCATCTTGTTTGAGTCGGATAAAAACAGCTGCTGGTCAGGTGCATGTCTCTGACGATGAAACACTGGGTCGTCACTCGCTTAGCAACCGCGCCAAGACACTCACGTCACAGCGCCAAGACCGGGGCAGTCGAGTCGCTGGTCACGCCGTTACTGCCACGTTTATGGCAGTGGAGGCTGCAGCGAACAGTGGTTACACCAGAAATACCTGGTATTATCAGTGATGCCAGTATATCGAAGCGTCTCTTCGTGATTTGTCTGGATTGGTTTCTGTTAGTACTCTCCAGTCTGCACTTCTCTCCAATTATGAATACACATATGCGCTAATATGCATAATACCATCGTTTACAATTGGTCAATACACTGACATTGCGATACGTGTTTATGCGTCTCTACACGCGTCTACCTCTCAAGTCTCAATACGAGATCTGCCACAGTAAGAAACTAAATCTCCCCACATGTAGCTACCGGGACCACGCGTTTTGTCCGATGACGTTCAATGGCCACAAAAAAAACACGCCATCCGAACGTTGCTGTCTGGGCAGAAGACTGATCGCAGACATCAATAACGGCGCGGCGGAGAGCGAGCAGAGGCCTGGGCTCAATCGCCCAGACCATTGCCGGGATGGCAACATCCAGAGAAGAGCAACAAATCATGACGGTCTTCCGGCAGTTACGGAAAAGCCCGAGAAAATCCCAGGGAAAAGCCTCAGGGAATGTAGTTTGTTCGGCAGCAAACTGCCTTCCCTGAGCGGCGTTTGTCATGGCAGGAATTAAATATCTGCCAAAGTCTTTTTATATTTGTTCGGAGGCAAATTATGTCCTCTGAGTCTCGTGCTTCATGGCGTGAATTGAAAGGCTCAGAAGGTCTTTCAGCATTTGTTTGACAACAAATTAGTTACCACTTAGTGTCGTTTTTCATGACACGAATTCGAAGCCCCTAAAGTCTCTTAGCAATTGTCGTCACTTTCTTCATTGTGGTAAGCATGTACACAGTGCCGTCCATTAGAGAGACAAGGGCACGGCTGCCGCCCTGACGGAGAATGTGTTGGCATCGGCGGCTCCTTGGGGCGGACACGGTGCCGATCCGTCAATGGGTGGGAATGGCCCCCATCCACCCTTGGACGGACTCCCACCGTCCGAAGTCCCGACCAAAGTGAAAAGTTGGACCAAAACTTGGTACACGATCATGGAATGTTTATAATTAATGCTACAGAAAACGCAATTGAAGGCATTTCTTTATCGAAGGCTTCCAAAACTGCAGGTTAGAAAGTGTCCGGTATGTAAATACCGTTCATGTACTGTTTTTGAAAGCATTAATTAAACAGTTTCAGTATTGCGAAGCAAGACTCCATTTTGTCAGACTGCCGCCGTGTGTACTACCGAGTGCTGTCATACGCAGATTGTTTTAGCAGGCGCTGGCAGGTGGTGTTGATGGCAGAGGTGCAAACATTAACTGTAGGTACACAATTCGTTTTATTAGATTCTGGAAACGTTTAAACGCACGTAATATAATTAAATTGTTTGTTAAATTCTTATTCATCACATAAACTAATTGTGTTTCCGAATTAATAATTTATTTGCTATTTTAATGTCGCAACGTCCTCAGCAGCATACACCATAACCATATGTATCTGTATGCATTTTTATGAGGACTGTAGTGAAGAAATACGCACCAAAGTCGCGAAATACACGGTTATTTGATAGGCACTTTTCAAGATGGAAAGGGTTTCAGTTTTCCGGCGAATAATCTCATTGAACCATCAAAACTGCCAAATGCATGCAGTCATACATGTTCAATCAGCTTACACACGTGATACATGTTCAAGAAGCATACAGCCGAATGTCAAACGATGCAACACTCTGAACCTGAATACGAAATAAGCAAGCTGCCAAAGTGGATAGATACCCACTCCCCACCGAAGAGCGGATTTATCCACACAGGGACCAGGAGGTTTGCATACCATCCATAAAATGCATCGCAAGTCTCCCCAGCCATCTCGTCACGTGGCGAGTCTCATACCCCTGCTAAATTCCCCGCCACATATCGTCGGACTGCGCAATAGGGTAGGGAACACCTGTTGGAGTCAGATGAAATTAATCAATAATGGACTTTCGTCATTCACAAATCGAAGTCCAAATTTCTTACTTCGTTCTGGTTTTTCGAAACGAAGCCTTTCTTTTTGTGCTCCGAGGGCATGGGCCGGTGATGAAGTCACAATATAGCTGTCCGGTTGGAGGCGAATACAGCGGCACATGTTTTTCGTAAATAACTCGTAAACGAAAAGAGCCAGGCCACTGCTATTTCGTGACATTTAAGCCAACACAATAGTGGATCGTTTGACACAAAAAAAGAAGAAAATCGGTCGGTAATTTTTGTTTGTTTATTAATTTGAAAGCGAAAATGGCGGCGAGAATCGCAGTCGGCGAAGCGATATCTCAGGCACCAGTGCAGTCGGATCGGGATGATTCAAACGCCATTCGGCATCTCTAGGTAACCTGATGTCAGAAGCATTTAATTGACCCCATTTGGTGACCTATGACGTCACGGAGAGGTCAAGTTAGAATGTGACCTAACTTGACCTCTCCGTGACGTCATAGGTCACCACAATGGGGTCAATGAGATGTTTCTGACATCAGGTTACCCAGATATGCCGAATGGCGTTTGAATCATCCCGATTCGACTGTTGGTGCCCGAGATATCGCTTCGACGACTGCGATTATCGCCGCCATCTTCGATTACAAATCCATATAACTCAAAATTTTGCCAACCGATTTTCATTTTTTGGTGTCAAACGATCCGCTATTGTGTTGGCTTAAATGTCACGAAGTAGCAGTGGCCCGCCTCTTTTTGTTTACGAGTTATTTACGAAAAACATGTGCCGCTGTATTCGCCTCCAACCGGACTGCTATAGTATGATGTCACGACTAATTCGGCCAATCACCATCCAGTATTTCTTTTTGCTTTTTTGCGATTTTTTTTTGTAATGGATTCATTGTTTTGAATGAAGCAAATGGAACAGCATTATGTGTAAAAAAATGCGCTTCCAACGAATATATTTTAACCCCACCTTATTAAAATGGTCCCTACCCTATTTGGTAGTGCAGTCAGAAAGGCGGACACTAGCCGCTCGGGAACCCTAGCACAAGGCTTACCCAAGTGAAGACTTGGTTGCACAACTTTAAAGCCGCTCACTCGGACACAGGCTATAGAGATGGCAGCAGTAGCAGCGACCAAATCCACTTCTACGGAAATAATGGCAACGCGACTGAGATTAAGCTGGTCACTGTCAGGCTGGCTCTAAGTCTAAGCTCGGACACCGCTAGGTCTAAATTAAGCAACGAGTAATCCTAGTGTCCGACATTAAAACTCAATAAAATCTGCCTCAAAGCTGTGCTCCAGCCTTGAGCCCGACCCATTCCTGGATGGTACCGCACCAGGCAGCATCCTTCTCACCTTTCTCAACCAGCTGTGACAAATAAACCAAGGCGGAACCTCGTGACAGATAACGGAAGCACCTGCCCAAACAAAGTAACCGATCAGGACAATATCGTCCTGAATAGATTGTCATGATCGGTTCAGTCGCTGGTGCTATGTAGGCGCTGCAGTGAGTGGCCGCATGAAATGCAACATCTCCTAAGCCGCCCTGCCACCGGGACCAGCCAGCCGTAACAGGCGGCCCGGTCAGTTCAGACAGCAGATCGGATCGGACGGTGGCCGACCAGCAATCTTTCCTGATCCAGGTCCGAGGCGAGGCGAATCAGGAACCGGTCACGTCACCTCTGCCAGCAGCCCAGCCACGCCCGGCCAGGACGGTCACTTGACTGGACCCGGCCCGGGCCAGACCCGGCGCAGGTACGCCTCGACCCCAGACTTGTGCTTGATTCCAGTGGAATCGAATCCGATTCCGGAATCGATTCCGTTTGTACTGGAATCGGAATCGTATTCGATTCCGATGGCATCTGGGTGGAATCGGAATCAGATGGAATAAACCATTTTAAGAAAATGATGTAATGGGAATTGGAGTCGATGGCTATTTCAAGCAATTCAGTTATATTTTCTTAAAGATCACTGACCATGAATTTAAGCTGTCCAGAATGAAATTTGTTCATTTGAGCATGAATAGCTAAAACAAAGCTAGGCGATGATTTGTTACCTAATAAGTGTCAATAAATATGTTCAGTAATTATACTTATTTAAGTGGATAGACATACAACGATCTTCGCTTATGGAAATGATATGTGTATTGTACCGTAAAATCTATAATATTATATCTGTCAAGGCATTGATTTCCTGTGTAGCATATTCCAAATATCAGCTTGAAATATGTCCATGCATCATGCTTATGGGTAAGTCTAGATATTATATCGTTTTCAACCTTAGTTAGATTCAAACATTTTTGAACCGTCAAGATTTTGCAGCACAGACCAGTTTCAACAAAGTTAATGGCATTTTTGGAACTTTTTATATCAAAATAGCCACAATTAATATATTTGTGATATATTTAATATGGCTATTCGTGTTATTCGTGTCATTTGTACAAAATGTAAGAATGATGGGACATTGTTGATGCAGAGTGTAATACAATTGGAATCAAAGGAATCGGATTCGAAATCCAGCTCGTAGGTGCCCGGAATCGGATTCGGAATCGATTCCTCTAGTAAAATATATATTTGAATCGGAATCGGAATCAGACCCAGCTGGCTTGGTATGGAATCGGAATCAAGCACAAGTCTGCAGTCGGTCCAACCAGTGACCACATGTCAGGTCAAGCCAAGTCACCACCAGGCACAAATGTCAGGTCAGGCCAAGTCACCACCAGACACCAATGTCATAACAACTCCGTGACGAAGTGGCGTAACACCTGTCTGGCGGCACCTGACAGTGATGCAATGTGACGTGACGTGACGTGACGTGACATGTCTGGACGTTACCGTGGACAGCACAATAGCACAGCGTGACCACAGCGTGACCACAGCGTGACCACAGCGTGACCACAGCGTGACCACAGCGTGACCACAGCGTGACCAGGCCAGTCGCACCACTCCGGCCACGTTACGGTAAGCTAAGATGTCATGTCAGCATTTGAGGTACTAGATTGACATCTGAAATGCCGAGTCGACATGATGTCACCAGGCAACTCTTGCAAACGAACCAGCCTCAAGCAAACTTTCCGAGAGCAGGTTCACATTTCTACGACAGATGTGCGGCACGTTCCAAGATTCTACAACATAGATGGAAAAAGAGCCAAGTGGCAAGTACCGAGTCATGACAACAAAATTCACACTTCTTTGGATCCACCTGTGCAATTCATGCGCACTGGATCCCGACTTCAAACCCACATAGCCACCGGTTAAGCCACGCGTCAACACGCGTTAGCCACGCGTTAGCCACGCGTTAACGATTCTGGTAAGCCGTGTCCGTCTCACGTGCCACATCACAGCTCCACCGCCACCACTGCTACTGCTGGCTCTCCTTCAGCCTCTGTCGCTGCATCTACCACTACCTCTACCCCTATTTCTGCCGCTGCCTCTATCGCTCCCTCTGTCACTACTCCTAGCTAAATATGATAGTCTGTCGCTTACTTTTCCGCTGCCTCTACCGCTGTTCCGTTGTTTCTGCCTATACCTTCGCCGTTACTTCTGCCACTACGTTCGAGATCTGCCACTGCCTCTGCCGCTGCCTCTGCCTTTTATTTATTTATTTATTTATTCAAGTAATCACCAACAGGGTTGCCCCCACTAACAGGTGAAGTCACGGGACATCAGGCAGCACACACACAATATAAAATATGACAAACAAACATTCCAAACATCAGTAAAATACACAATAAATAATTCATAAGAACTTTAAACAAGAAGTAAAAATATATACGGCAAAAGCGTTAAAGGACAATGGCATTTAATAAAGGTACACGCTAAAAGTGTTTGTAAAAACACCACAATACTAACAACTAAAAGGATGAAATGTGTTTCAAGACATGAGCTTTAAAAGTGCCAGAAGCGTCAGCAAAGAAGTCTGCCTCTGGAATGTTACGTAAAAATAAGTTGACTAGTTGAGGTACCCTATAGAATAACCCCCGTTTCACGGTGTTGACACGCGGACGGGGCTCATAAAACAGTCTTTGTGTGCGGATTGATCGAGTGGGTGCATGGAGAGAAAAACTGCGCAGGAGGATGTGAGAATCTAATCTGGAGTTAAAAATATTCCTGATGAACAGCAGATCGTGCTGAACTCGCCGTGAGGCTAATGACGGTATCCGGAAGTGATTCAGCAGATCACTATATTCTAGGGAAATGGCATGTCCGGAGGCTGTGTTTGTTAAAAGCCAGATCAGGAATTTATGCTGCACTCGATCAATCCGCACTGTGTGGGTATCGGCCGCTCCCGTCCAGATCACACTACCGTATTCTAAAATCGAGCGAACGTTGGAGAAGTAGGCGCACATCAATGCATTCCTGCTGAATTTTGACCTTCCTGCTCCTGTTTGAAAGGATCGAAAAAGTAGTCCAAGGCTTCGGTTTGCCCTGCTGACAATATTGCTCACATGAGAAGAGAAAGTGAGCTTGGTATCTAAAATGATACCCAGGTCGCGAATCTCTCCAACGTGCTCGAGTTTCGTGGCATTAATAAAATACTCCGTCTGGACGGGCGCGCGCCTGAGGGTGATAGTGAACGACTTGCATTTACTTGGATTTAGAGTGAGTCCCCATCTGACGGACCAGGCTGTCAGTCGACCGAGATCCTGCTGCAGCAGTAGTCCGTCAGATGGTGAGACAATTTTGCGGAAAATTTTAACGTCGTCGGCGTACATAAGGCAGCCGCAATCGACTTCGCGCGGTAAATCATTTATGAATAGTGAAAACAGCAGCGGAGCCAAAAGAGATCCTTCCGGAACGCCCGAGAGTACGTTTGTCCATTTGGACGTTTTGCCGTTCACGATGACCCTCTGACGCCTATCGGACAGATACGAGACGAACCAGTTCAAGGCAAGTTCCTCCAACTTATAGGAATGTTTTAGTTTGTGAATAAGAAGCGAATGATTCACGCTTTGAAAAGCAGCCGAGTAGTCTGTATATATAGTGTCCGTCTGGTATCCGTCCGATATGGCTTCCCACGCTGACTGAAGATAAACGGCGAGGTTAGAAATACAGGAACGCCTAGGGATAAAACCATGCTGCTCATTGCACAGGGCCGGTGAAACATGGCGGTAGAGCTGGTCGTAAACTAGGCGCTCGAGTATCTTTCCGAAGAGAGGAAGCAGGGATACTGATCGATAATTTGATGGGTTCTTCTTATCACCCTTTTTGAATATAGGAATGATGCTTGCCTGCCTCCACCTCTCCGGAAAGACACCCGAACTAATGGAGGCGTTACATATCCTAGTAACTGGAACCACCAGCTCATCTGCACATTCAACAATAATGCGAGCGCTGATGTTATCAGGGCCGCAGGCCTTGTTAACAGGTACTGACTTCAAGGCAGTTCGAACAGCAGCTTCTGACACATTGAAGCGAGACAGGCTGTCAATTATTTCGTAGTCAGGCGCCTCAGGCAAAGCGGTTGCATTCGGCTGAGTAAATTTCGCGGCAAAGGCATCACTAAGCAGTTCAGCACGGCCCCGATCGTCAGTAACAGTGTTACCATCGGATGCACGGAGTACAGGTGAAATAGACGATTTGTTAGTGACACTTTTTAAAAACGACCAATATCGCTTCGGGTTAGTTTTAAAATCTTCAGTCAGCCCGCGCAGATATTGAAAGTATCTATCATTTGACAAGGTTTTGAACGCTCTCCTTCTATCTATAAACTCAGCCTTTCTACCGTTGGTTCTGCCTTCACCTCTACCGCTGTCTCTCCCGCTCCCTCTACCGCTGTCTGTCTCTGTCGCTGTATCTGTCGCTGTCTCTACCGCCGCCTCAACCTTTGTCTCTACTGCTGCCTCCGCCCGCTGCCTGTCCATTGCATATCTGGGGACGGGCGCGGCTGCACCATTAGTGTGTCTTGTGTCACGGTATGGCCGTCCCACGCAGCGCCTCTGTGCTCCGGCGGCCGCCTCGCCTCGCTCGGGAGCCGCCTCCACGCCGGAGAGGCCGTCAGCTGACGTGGGCAGACACCGAGCAACTCGCATCCACTGCAGCGTCGCACGAGGCCGGCGGAACGTGAGACGGCGGATAGAGGTGGAGAGGAGAAGGCGGATATATCCGCCTTCTCCTCTCCACCTCTATCTGCCTTCTCCTCTCAACCTCTATCCACCTTCTCCTCTCCACCTCTATCCGCCTTCTCCTCTCCACCTCTATCCGCTTTCTCCTCTCCACCTCTATCCGCCGCCTCCTCTCCACCTCTATCCGCCTTCTCCTCTCCACCTCTATCCGCCGCCTCCTCTCCACCTCTATCCGCCGCCTCCTCTCCACCTCTATCCGCCGCCTCCTTTCCACCTCTATCCACCTTCTCCTCTCCACCTCTATCCGCCGCCTCCTCTCCACCTCTATCCGCCTTCTCCTCTCCACCTCTATAAGAGGTGGAGAGGAGAAGGAGCACGTGCCGCCGCCGGGGCTCATAACAGAGGACACGGAAGGAGGTGACGCAGAAAATGTCACACCTCACTGATTGCTTCTTCCGTCTCCATTGACACCACTCTACCTCCTTTGTCTCCATCTTTTTCTCGGTGTCTCTCCAGCAGAGTTATCATCAACAGTCCGTCTCCGTCTCCGTCTCCGTCTCCGTCTCCGTCCCTGTCCTAATCTGCGTCCGGTGTCCGTCCACCCGCGATATTGTGGCGCTTTCTCCATGCCTGCCTGCCAGGTCATCCTGTCCTGCCAGACGGAACGGCCTTCAGGAAGGAAGCGAGGCATGACATCACCAACGTACCGTGCTCGCCCCATCACCGTCTAGATTACTGACGCTTTATATACCACCGGTAGACCAACCAGAGCGCTCGATTGCCAGACGGCGGTGATACAAGGACACTGGGTGTATCAATTACCCAATTTTAAACAGGACTTGGCTTGAAATATGGAGAAATGAAGGTCAAACATTGGTTAAATAACCTTAAGTGGCATTCGTAAGTAGGAATAGAAGTAGGTCAACGAAGGTGAGGAAATATGTTGTATGTTTCTCTGGTCAGGAAAGGTTACAAGCAAGAGACGTTGACATGCTTAGCAAAATATAGGTCAAACCAGTGCTGGTGATGTACCCTTGGTGACATGGAAAGAAGTAATGTTCGACAAGTTGTCAAACCAATTTTAAACATGTCTAGTACGCGCACTGGCGGGGACCAATTTGACCCAACCCTCCTGTTCTTCTCGATAAGCTTATTCGTGTATCAAGCGGTGTTATCCAACCCTACAGTCCTCGGAATCTTTGGACAAACAAATGTGTACAGAGTGGTGTTTCACACAGCATGAGTTCAGTGTTGTGATCGTGTAGCGACCTTGGGTCATTGTTTTCATCCCAGATCGGACCAGGCCGAATTGCCCCTGCGTTGCGCCGTGCCGATCCACCTGTCAGGTGCAGAAGACGTGACACGCCGCGCCCTTATATGTCCGTCAGAACCACTGTCGACGACCACCGGACGCCAATACGTTTGATAACACTCTGCAATCGCTTTCCTTCGACTCTGATAACACAGAAACACATAACGCTCTCTTCACTAACCCAGAACTAACCACGGGAATCAGTAGCTGTGGAAACACCGCTGTCGGTGCTGATCAGATCGACTATTCTTTCTTCAAAAACTTGACAGAGATTGGACTTTCAAATCTACTATCAGCTTTTAATGATGCATGTATTAATAACACTATTCCAGATTCTTGGCGCACTAGCACTATACCTGTTCTGAAACCTCGCAAGCCTCCCTTACTTCCCGCTAGCTATCGTCCTATTTCACTCACTAGCTGTGCATGTAAACTTTTTGAACGCTTGGTTAATGGGCGTATCAGGACATATCTAGAATCAAAACAACTATTATCCCCATTTAAAAACGGATTCCGACCGGAAAGATCAACCGCTGACAACCTTGTCCGTTTGATCGACTCGGTCCAACGCGGCTTTCAATAAAAACAAATTACCATAGCTATGTTCCTAGATGTAAAAGCCGCCTTTGATAAAGTCAACAAAACAGCACTTCTTATTAAAGCACACCAAGCCGGAATCGGAGGTAGACTCGCACACTTCATTAAAGGCTTTTTAACAAACAGAACATTCCAGGTCAGATGCGGTATACCTTTTATACGTCATTTCAACAAGAACATGGAATCCCGCAGGGGTCCGTGATATCACCAGCCCTCGTTCTAATCATAATAAACGATGTATTTGATAACATTAGCAACATATCACAACAAATCAAGTTCTCACTCTACGCCGATGACCTGGTGGTGTGGTTGTCGCACCCCAGTGTCGATCGCGCAAACTTAATTATTCAACTTGCTCTAAACCATATTGAAACATGGTGCAATCGGTGGAGGTTTTGAGGTATCCCCTACCAAAACCGCTACCTTAACCTTTTCCCCCCCAAAAAAAACTGAACACGTATTACCACAAAATCCTCTATCATTAAAGGAACGGCTCCAGTGAAGGTTCGTCAGAACCACTGCCGACGGCCACCGTACGTTCATCTGGCGACTCTGACACCGCCGCTGGCAGTCAAACTAACGACAAAAAAATACTTGATTTATATTTTGAAGACGTTTTTCACATAGGTATTCCCCTAACTTCCTCAATGTCTCTAGAATTATGATCATTCAAATATATCTCTCGACCTAAGTTTATGAGTTACTAATATGACACGAAAATGAGTCCATTTCATGACTTAGGTTTGCGCTTTTCATGCGTGGATACATAATTCCGGTCACACAAACCATGCCAATCAATCAATAGCTTGTTTAGAGAAGACAGCCATACAGCCGTTTGGTATTCGCGGAATCCATCATCGCCGCCGCCTGCGGTGCCTCGGCACCCAAAACACTGTGTTATTAAGCACCTGGTGCCGACTGTCAACCCGCCTGGTGCCCGGGGCCGTGGTGGGGCGCGCCACTATCTTCTGTCGACATAGTGACGTACGCCACGGGATTGGCGGTATCTGGGCCGCCGGGCCGAGCTTCTAGCCTCAGGCCGCCCCCTACCCCCCACCCCACCCACTCCTCCGATGGTGCCCCACTGTGTCCACCGACAGACGGTACCCGGCAGGCAAGCAACGGCAGGCGGCATCCTCCAACCAATCTCGCCCGGCCCGATCAACTGCTTCGTCTCTATACCTTAGCACAGTGGCAGTAGACCCATCCCACGGACATGGCAAACGTTGGACATCATTTTCTACTGTTAACAATCGGTAAATGTGTGATTTCGCTCTCCAAACAATCGGTAAATGTGTGATTTCGCTCTCCAGAATTGTTTGACCTCGGTACCGGTATGTCCTGTTTCCTTTATATGCCGCTACAATTATTGGTATATGCCCCGCAGTGTTCTTATGCAGTTTTGACTTGACTTATACAGTTTTGCAACTATATAAAATGAAATATTCACCATGCATTGGAGCAAGCCAGCTGATTTTCCTCATCAACCCAGCAACGCCATCCAACACACACTCTCTTCCCGTGTGTACTGTATAAATCAACAAAGCTAATATCTCTTCAAACAAGCTGGTTCATTTTCCTCCTCAACCTGCAGGGACCCCATCCAACAGCCGTCTTCGCCGATGGTGAGCCGTCATCACTCGGTGAAAGTGAGGCCTGGCGTGACGCCACCATCACGCCACGCCACGGCCCGAGCCCCGCGTGACGCGTGCTGGACGTGGTGGCGTCTCGTGACGACGGTAACAGCGCAAAGCAGCACACGACACGCACGACAAACGCCCCGTTTCGTCACCCCATCCGTCATGGCAGTGGGAGGGCTGCAGCGGAGAAAGAAGTAGTGCGGTGTGTAGGGTGGGGAGTTATGGAATCTCGTCGAAAGGTGGAATCCTGACGCCCGTCTAGTACATGATAGCCCACTAGGGCCCACGACAGCTCATGAAAGCCCATGTAGAGCTCCAGGAAGCCATGGTGCATCCATGTGGGGCTCCAGAGGAGCACGGCTAACCCATGTAGAGCTCCAGGAAGCCATGGTGCATCCATGTGGGGCTCCAGAGGAGCACTGCTAACCCATGTAGAGCTCCAGGAAGCCATGGTGCATCCATGTGGGGCTCCAGAGGAGCACGGCTAACCCATGTATAGCTCCAGGAAGCCATGGTGCATCCATGTGGGGCTCCAGAGGAGCACGGCTAACCCATGTAGAGCTCCAGGAAGCCATGGTGCATCCATGTGGGGCTCCAGAGGAGCACGGCTAACCCATGTAGAGCTCCAATGCGCCATCACCGGTCCAGGTAGAGCTCCAGGGAGCCAGGGTCGGATTTCGCTGGTACACTCACCGTTTGACGCAAATAGTGACGACAGCGGGTTCGACAATGGCAAGTCTTCGCGCGGTGATTGAAGCATAACTGCTCCTGCTTCGATCGCGCTCTGACGCACCCGCCGGGCTGTCTTGATTATATTCCGGACATAAATGGTGCCAGCAAAAGGCGACAGCCGAGTACGTGACTTCATTTGACGTTTTGTGACGTCATCACACCGCATTGCGGCGGCAGTTCGGGGACATGCCGCACACGGTACGAGTTGTCCGTACCGTTAATGGGTCGTTAGCGAGGGGTAATGGCCACGCGAGCTGGCGCTGCGCCATTACCAGACGGTATACATGGCGTCAGCACTCAGTAGCGTTTCAGAGTAATGTCATATATTCTGCATACTTTCGTCAATGGTCTGGAGCGTGTACCAAGCGGTGATTAACGGTAATGTTCCTGTGGCGTTCGTTCTGTCTGGTGGTTGTGGGCCGGCAACAGTACCGCAGAAAACAATGTGTGCACGTTGGCGGTTCCCTGGCCATGAATGTTTAATAACGTGACGATTTTAATCACATGGAAAGTTGTCTTTATTGCGCAGCACTGTCCGACTAGCAGCTGCCGTCCACCGAAGCACATCAAACCATGATATCCACCGATCGCTGGTGTTGCTGCATTCAACCACGTACTGACATCAGAAAAAGCAGCTCCTCTGAAGTAGGCCGGTGACTGAGTTGATCACACGACATGGCCGGTCCACCCGACGTGCAAATACACTCCGATACGCAGCTGGGCCGGTCTGGCGCTATCTTTCAAGTGGTGCGAGTGCGACGCGGCCGGCTCGGCGGCAGATCCATTATCCGCTCCCGGTGAAAACAAACGGTGTCGCGGTGTGCCGTCATTAGCACCGTGTCAGATTGTCGGCCACCCAGCGGGCGGCAGCCAGCGCCAGTCATTACTGACACCTGCAGCCAGCGCCAGTCATTACTGACACCTGCAGCCAGCGACAGTCATTACTGACACCTGCAGCGGGCGGCAGCCAGCGCCAGTCATTACTGACACCTGAAGCCAGCGCCAGTCATTACTGACACCTGCAGCGGGCGGCAGCCAGCGCCAGTCATTACTGACACCTGCAGCCAGCGCCAGTCATTACTGACACCTGCAGCGGGCGGCAACCAGCGCCAGTCATTACTGACACCTGCAATGGGCAGCAGCCAGCGCCAGTCATCACTGACACCTGCAATGGGCGGCAGCCAGCGCCAGTCATTACTGACACCTACAGCAAGCGCCAGTCATTGCTGACACCTGCAGCGGGCGGCAGCCAGCGCCAGTCATCACTGACACCTGCAATGGGCGGCAGCCAGCGCCAGTCATTACTGACACCTGCAATGGGCGGCAGCCAGCGCCAGTCATCACTGACACCTGTAATGGGCGGCAGCCAGCGCCAGTCATTACTGACACCTGCAGCGGGCGGCAGCCAGCGCCAGTCATCACTGACACCTGCAGTGGGCGACAGCCAGCGCCAGTCATTACTGACACCTGCAGCCAGCGCCAGTCATTACTGACACCTGCAGTGGGCGGCAGCCAGCGCCAGTCATTACTGACACCTACAGCGGGCGGCAGCCAGCGCCAGTCATCACTGACACCTGCAGTGGGCGACAGCCAGCGCCAGTCATTACTGACACCTGCAGCCAGCGCCAGTCATTACTGAAACTTGCAGTGGGCGGCAGTCAGCGCCAGTCATTACTGACACCTACAGCAAGCGCCAGTCATTACTGACACCTGCAGCCAGCGCCAGTCATTACTGACACCTGCAGCCAGCGCCAGTCATTACTGACACTCACACCGGCACCGGCAGTGACGGCTCACAGCTCACCGACTGTAGTTCACAGCTCACCGGCTGTAGTTCACAGCTCACCGACTGTAGTTCACAGCTCACCGGCTATAGTTCACAGCTCACCGGCTATAGTTTACAGCTCACCGGCTGTAGTTCACAGCTCACCGGCTGTAGTTCACAGCTCACCGACTGTAGTTCACAGCTCACCCGACTGTAGTTCACAGCTCACCGGCTATAGCTCACAGCTCACCGACTGTAGTTCACAACTCACCGGCTGTAGTTCACAGCTCACCGGCTATAGCTCACAGCTCACCGACTATAGTTCATAGCTCACCGGCTATAGTTCACAGCTCACCGGCTATAGTTCACAGTTCACCGGTTATAGTTCACAGCTCACCGACTGTAGTTCACAGCTCACCGGCTATAGTTCACAGCTCACCGGCTATAGTTCACAACTCACAGGCTATAGTTCACAGCTCACCGGCTATAGCTCACAGCTCACCGGCGGTGAGGGCTCACAGCTCACTGGCTATAGTTCACAGCTCACCGGCTATAGTTCACAGCTCACCGACTGTAGTTCACAGCTCACCGGCTATAGTTCGCAGCTCACCGGCTGTAGTTCACAGATCACCGGCTGTAGTTCACAGCTCACCGGCTATAATTCACAGCTCACCGGTTATAGTTCACAGCTCACCGACTGTAGTTCACAGCTCACCGACTGTAGTCCTCAGCTCACCGGCTATAGTTCAGAGCTCACCGACTGTAGTTCACAGCTCACCGGCTATAGTTCACAGCTCACCGGCTATAGTTCACAGATCACCGACTGTAGTTCACAGCTCACCGGCTGTAGTTCACAGCTCACCGACTGTAGTTCACAGCTCACCGGCTGTAGTTCACAGCTCACCGGCTATAGCTCACAGCTCACCGGCTGTAGTCCACAGCTCACCGACTGTAGCTGACAGCTCACCGGCTATAGTTCACAGCTCACCGGTTATAGTTCACAGCTCACCGGCTGTAGTTCACAGCTCACCGGCTATAGTTCACAGCTCACCGGCTGTAGCTCACAGCTCACCGACTGTAGTTCACAGTTCACCGGCTGTAGTTCACAGGTCGGCAGCTCGCTGACTGGTGAAAAGCTCACCTGAGTAGTAGGCACCGAGCAGGATCACCATTGGCTACAGCTCGCAATTCTGTGGCTCACTTGACTGATTGACTTGACTTGACTTGACTGATGAAAAAGCTCCCATGAGCAGTACCTCAGCACCGAGCACTAGCGAAACGACCTGCGAACCTAGCGAAAAGCTTTTCCATTGCGATTTGAACCAGACGGGACCAACTCACCCCCAAAAAATAGTATGGATAGAGACAGGTAAAGCTATCCAGATGCAATTAGTCTGATGCATCTGATAAAAGCTGATATGGCAACAAACTATTTCCCTTTTGCTTGCGGATATCTACAAATAAAAATGCGAGGGGTCGGCTAGAAAACTCGTCACTTTTGGCTAGTCTTTGCACCTTTGTATGACTTCTGAACTTATTGCGACCACCTGGCTCATTGAACTACTAAAATTATTAACGTTATGTGTTATAATTGTTGAACACCTTTCATGAACAGTCATCCTGGATGCAGTTCCCCGATTACTCGCGAGCATTGCCATATTCTCAGATGCACGCAGACAATCTCATATTGATACATTCTATAAGCCACCAACCAATCACTGCTAAAAGCTGAGCAAGAATAGTATTGGAGCGAAAATCAATGAAAGGATTAACCGTGACGGACTGAGGCGGCGGCACTCCCGTATACCTCCACCACATACGGGCCGTTTGCAGAAAACAGATAAATTCCAGCGGCA
The DNA here is from genome assembly GCA_036785665.1 of Chirona hameri. NCBI lineage: Eukaryota > Metazoa > Arthropoda > Thecostraca > Balanomorpha > Balanidae > Chirona > Chirona hameri. Next base: position 239,064 of record JAXIVJ010000221.1, on the reverse strand, counting down.
ATTCGCCATCGCTAAATCCGTCTAACTACCACCCACATCCAGCAATATCCCTCCAAATACCCGGACGTCTGACGTCCGCACTGTGCAGACATCGTCACGGCTACCAATCGGGTCCGTGACGGCTTATACGTGGCCAGGTCATCAGCTGGTTCCTAGGTCACAGGTCACAACAACCAAAAAGATTCTGAAGTCCGACAAAATGAGGCCGACTGGCGACTATATTCAAACCTCGCGGCTTGGATGGTAGACTGCGCCGCAATGCACACTGCACACTGATCCAGGACAACTTCTGGAAGATAGACTGTGCCGCATCACACTACTGTCGCGCGGAACAGCCTACATACACAGGCAATTAAAGGGATATTGCCACCTCCGGAGGATTTCTCAAAAGCAACGGAAATGAATGGTGGAGATCAACAATCGTGTATGCTCAAGCTCAAACTTGCTCCTGCAGCACCTAAAGTAGGGTATCGGCAATCTATTTTTGCATTGATTTCTGACTCCAAAACGTTAGTCCCAGCTGTGCTCAGTACTATATTCATGATGGCCGCTCTCATCCAGTTTGGCTGTGAAATTGGCGCCGCCCAAAGCCGAAGCGTCCGAATTCGCAGAGACTTGACCTTAAAAGTCTATCTGTGTTATAAGGTATAGGTCACATAACTCCTACGGTCCCTAAGTCGAACCATAGCAATTCTTGCTATTTTATTATGAAAGAGGCTAAGGTTGTTGGAAATATAATTAACTGCTTTTTAATTTTAAGCTTTTAGCTTTTTAATTTTAAAGTGCACTGACGTAATGGTGATGTTGAATTTGCAATATTAAAAAGCAAATCATAGTCCGCAAAGAAGTGATTCTAAATAGTGATGAGGCGACTCCAATTTTACGAATGTGTGCCAATCATGAGTGGTGCAAATGTTTTTTTTTATATAATGAGGAGAGTTTCGGGAATCAAATTGTGCAGGTGAAATCGGACGCGCTTAATCTACCGATACACACCAAAAACTCCATATTGGCCTGCGAAGTTGCAATATCGCTTTAATATGGTAGCGGCAGACTCTGATGGGGCGGAACCGAGATCTGGAACTAACGTCAGATTTCAGAAATGCATTGGAGTTTGCCCGGCTGAGCAATGAAAATCACGATACTGGCTTGTCATAGCGATGAATCTTTAAATGAGGTAAATTACTTTACTTCGCTCGGTGTATTATAGAAACATGAACATTGAACTCACTTGGAGGCTTTCAAATATTTACAATCACGTTTTACAACGACACACTGGAGTTTAACATGACAAATGTTCCCTTTTTACATAAAACATCAAGTCTAACCAAATTTGGCTGATACCAACTAAGGTTTTCCATGCCATGCAATTATCCTCAATGCATCCAAGACAATCATCATCCGTCAGCATATTAACCCTCGCCCTACGGGAGCTTTTTTCACTTTCGCCCTACGGGGGGGCCTGACAGCGCCCCCTGTTAACTTCCAAACCAAGCAACTTAGAGCAATGCGGTAAGAACCAGCATATTGCCTGTCATGAGAGGAATCTAACATTATGCGATTTTTATGTTTCAGGTCAGCGGATGACCTTCCAGGACAAGTGAATGACCTCGAATTTACCACGTTCAGAACAGCGATTTTGCTCTTCAGAAAACCTCAAAATTAGAAATGGATAAATGTAAATAAAAAGGCATGTTCCTAGACCAGTTTTGGCTCAGAGATGTAGAAAAGGTAATTATTTATTCGTATCTTGTCAAAAAAAAAGTCAAAAAGTTATTAAAAAAAATGACGTCATCAGTTTCTTACACTTAGGGAGCCATCACTCAGTCAGAAATGAAGATATTGCTTTGAAATTTGGTATGAGTATTGTCCATACTCAGTTCTCTCACATATATTCCGGTTTTTCGGAGAAATCTGAGATGGCCATTTTAAAGAGAATGACATTTTGTATCTTTGGTGAATTGCGTTTGCAATTTGCTTTAAAACTCTATTTTCTACGATTTTCCATTTTTTTTACCAACATGATGTCTTCAAAACGTCATTATTTCCAAAATTTCTCAACCAATTTCAAATAAATTTTTACAGCCTACGTATAATTTCTGTAAACTCAGCTACCGAAAATTTCAGCAAGATGCACCGCACCGCATGTGTAAAAAGTTATTCAAGCAAAACCTCAGGGGGGGGGGGGGGCTGTCAGGACCCCCCCCCCCGTAGGGCGAGGGTTAACATGTCATTTGCTCTTGTAAAGCTTATTTTAGTTTAAAGGGAGTGTGCCTACTCACATCGCTTATTTGAGGTTATTGACACTGGTCTATAGAACATAATTTGTAGAATTGACCCATGACTTCGTTTCTCCAGATTCGCCCTAGTTGCTGAGATATTCCAAAGACTCCAGGAACTTGCTGGGAGCAAAAAGTTATCGGGTAGATTCCAGAGGGTTTCCGCTACTAGAAGCACTGCAAATATCGATTAAACTGCTAGCATATTGTTACCGCCGGCCAACAGCAATTCAACAAAACAGCTCGTGCACGCTGATAGCAGCAGCCGAACAGAAGCTGGACGGCCATCATGTTTTTCGATGATGGCCGTTTCGATGATGGCCGATGCCCATTTTTTAAAGAAGATATCAATTTATAGCTACGAAACTTGCACATAATAAAGTTCACAGTGGCAAGAACGTGCTGTGCAAAACTTGTCTTTCTATCTTGCATGATGTGACCGTAATTGTATTGTCTTATGTGCGCCGTTTTACACAACATCTCCAGAGTGGCGATCGTTTTATAGATATCGAAAACAAAATAAGCAAAAAAACAATAAGTGAAAATTCAACTACAGGGGCTCAAGATGTGAATTTCATCATATACAACGATCAAACCAATAGCTACTTACCGTATTAAAAATATTGTTGGCATTCCAAAACAGTAGGCACACTCCCTTTAAGAGCACCATACCCATAAACCCATCAAACCCGGTATATTTAAAACAAAAGCCTCTTGCGTGATTTAAACACAAATCCCTCGCATCTCTAGGCTTTCTGTATACCTGTTCGTGCGTAAATTGGCCACTCTGATCCGTCCTTCACCTATCTGCCCGGGCGTCCGGCCTACCCGCCCGAAGGCCGGCCACTCACTCTAGTGAGCCATCACCTTCCACAGCCGACCGTTTCGCCTGCTGCCAGCCTGCCCGATCAACCACTCACCGTACTACACAGACATCGCACGGCGTCAGCCTGTCAGCTGATCTCTCCCCGGGCCACTGCCCCACCCCGCCCCCGCCCCCGCCCCCGCCCCCGCCCCCGCCCCCGCCCCCGCCCCCGCCCCCGCCCCCGCCCCCGCCATCGCCCTCGCCCCGCCCCAGCCCCAGCTCCGCCCGCCAGGTCCTCAGCCGTCGGCACCCCGGAGAGAAAATCGCCAGAGAAAGCGGTGAGTCTGGCGGCGCGCTGTGGGCCGTGCGGCACCGCCACGCCGTCGATCGCTCGCCGCTCGCAGTTCGCTCCATTTCCATACGCCACTGGCGGCGGCGTGACGCGGTCTGTCACGCAGCGCGGCGCCAACAGATGGCGCGAGATTCGGCGCGTTATGGTCGCTCAGATGGTTAATTTGGAGAAATTTCACCTGAATATGGCGGAAACTTGATGCCGAGGGAATTTATTTTAGCAGACACTTCGCCTAAATATTGCGGAAACTTTCCCAAGAGAGAATGAGTCTGTCCTTACTAGAAGACATTTCACCTAAATATGATAAAGACTTGCTAACAAGGGTGTGGATCGTTCTGTATCGAGATATGAAAACATCAGCATAATATGCTCTCAATTGAATCCCGGGACTTTGTCCAAAACGATGTTTCGGTAATAGCATGCCACATAACTCATGTTTTACATGTGATAAATCTCGACAAGCATGCAATACTGCAGCAAGTCGACACATGTATGCCTTGGCTCGTTCTAATTCTCTGCCCCGCTCGTTCAAGTCCGTGTCTCCTCCACGTGGCCCTGTGGTACCACGCGCGACGGCCCGCGCGGGCGAGGCAGGGTCGCGACCTTGGTCCACTTCTGCGGCCGGCGCGGCGCGGCGCGGCGACCAGGCGAGACAACAATGGCGCAGGTAAACACGGACGGCCCGGCAACGGCGGCGACCGCAGTGCACAAGGTGATTACCATGACCATGAGCGAAGCGTACCGCTGCAGGGGGAGACCAGGGGTGTAAGAGGGTAATAGCAGGGTAGAGGGCAGGATAAAGGGTCGCTGCAGGGGGAGACCAGGGGTGTATAGAGGGTAATAGCAGGGTAGAGGGCAGGATAAAGGGTCGCTGCAGGGGGAGACCAGGGGTGTATAGAGGGTAATAGCAGGGTAGAGGGCAGGATAAAGGATCGCTGCAGGGGGAGACCAGGGGTGTATAGAGGGTAATAGCAGGGTAGAGGGCAGGATAAAGGGTCGCTGCAGGGGGAGACCAGGGGTGTATAGAGGGTAATAGCAGGGTAGAGGGCAGGATAAAGGATCGCTGCAGGGGGAGACCAGGGGTGTATATAGGGTAATAGCAGGGTAGAGGGCAGGATAAAGGGTCGCTGCAGGGGGAGACCAGGGGTGTATAGAGGGTAATAACAGGGTAGAGGGCAGGATAAAGGGTCGCTGCAGGGGGAGACCAGGGGTGTATAGAGGGTAATAGCAGGGTAGAGGGCAGGATAAAGGGTCGCTGCAGGGGAAGACCAGGGGTGTATAGAGGGTAATAGCAGGGTAGAAGGCAGGATAAAGGGTCGCTGTAGGGGGAGACCAGGGGTGTATAGAGGGTAATAGCAGGGTAGAGGGCAGGATAAAGGGTCGCTGCAGGGGGAGACCAGGGGTGTATAGAGGGTAATATCAGGGTAGAGGGCAGGATAAAGGGTCGCTGCAGGGGGAGACCAGGGGTGTATAGAGGGTAATAACAGGGCAGAGGGCAGGATAAAGGGTCGCTGCAGGGGGAGACCAGGGGTGTAAGAGGGTAATAGCAGGGTAGAGGGCAGGATAAAGGGTCGCTGCAGGGGAGACCAGGGGTGTATAGAGGGTAATAGCAGGGTAGAGGGCAGGATAAAGGGTCGCTGCAGGGGGAGACCAGGGGTGTATAGAGGGTAATAGCAGGGTAGAGGGCAGGATAAAGGGTCGCTGCAGGGGGAGACCAGGGGTGTATAGAGGGTAATAGCAGGGTAGAGGGCAGGATAAAGGGTCGCTGCAGAGGGAGACCAGGGGTGTATAGAGGGTAATAGCAGGGTAGAGGGCAGGATAAAGGGTCGCTGCAGGGGGAGACCAGGGGTGTATAGAGGGTAATAGCAGGGTAGAGGGCAGGATAAAGGGTCGCTGCAGAGGGAGACCAAGGGTGTATAGAGGGTAATAACAGGGCAGAGGGCAGGATAAAGGGTCGCTGCAGGGGGAGACCAGGGGTGTATAGAGGGTAATAACAGGGTAGAGGGCAGGATAAAGGGTCGCTGCAGGGGGAGACCAGGGGTGTATAGAGGGTAATAACAGGGCAGAGGGCAGGATAAAGGGTCGCTGCAGGGGGAGACCAGGGGTGATTAGAGGGTAATAGCAGGATAGAGGGCAGGATAAAGGGTCGCTGCAGGGGGAGACCAGGGGTGTATAGAGGGTAATAGCAGGGTAGAGGGCAGGATAAAGGGTCGCTGCAGGGGGAGACCAGGGGTGTATAGAGGGTAATAGCAGGGTAGAGGGCAGGATAAAGGGTCGCTGCAGGGGGAGACCAGGGGTGTATAGAGGGTAATAACAGGGCAGAGGGCAGGATAAAGGGTCGCTGCAGAGGGAGACCAGGGGTGTATAGAGGGTAATAGCAGGGTAGAGTGCAGGATAAAGGGTCGCTGCAGGGGGAGACCAGGGGTGTATAGAGGGTAATAGCAGGGTAGAGGGCAGGATAAAGGGTCGCTGCAGAGGGAGACCAGGGGTGTATAGAGGGTAATAGCAGGGTAGAGGGCAGGATAAAGGATCGCTGCAGTGGGAGACCAGGGGTGTATAGAGGGTAATAGCAGGGCAGAGGGCAGGATAAAGGGTCGCTGCAGGGGGAGACCAGGGGTGTATAGAGGGTAATAGCAGGGTAGAGGGCAGGATAAAGGGTCGCTGCAGAGGGAGACCAGGGGTGTATAGAGGGTAATAGCAGGGTAGAGGGCAGGATAAAGGGTCGCTGCAGTGGAAGACCAGGGGTGTATAGAGGGTAATAGCAGGGTAAAGGGCAGGATAAAGGGTCGCTGCAGGGGGAGACCAGGGGTGTAAAGAGGGTAATAGCAGGGTAGAGGGCAGGATAAAGGGTCGCTGCAGGGGGAGACCAGGGGTGTATAGAGGGTAATAGCAGGGTAGAGGGCAGGATAAAGGGTCGCTGCAGGGGGAGACCAGGGGTGTATAGAGGGTAATAGCAGGGTAGAGGGCAGGATAAAGGGTCGCTGCAGGGGGAGACCAGGGGTGTATAGAGGGTAATAGCAGGGTAGAGGGCAGGATAAAGGGTCGCTGCAGGGGGAGACCAGGGATGTATAGAGGGTAATAGCAGGGTAGAGGGCAGGATAAAGGGTCGCTGCAGGGGGAGACCAGGGGTGTATAGAGGGTAATAGCAGGGTAGAGGGCAGGATAAAGGGTCGCTGCAGGGGGAGACCAGGGGTGTATAGAGGGTAATAGCAGGGTAGAGGGCAGGATAAAGGATCGCTGCAGGGGGAGACCAGGGGTGTATAGAGGGTAATAGCAGGGTAGAGGGCAGGATAAAGGGTCGCTGCAGTGGGAGACCAGGGGTGTATAGAGGGTAATAGCAGGGCAGAGGGCAGGATAAAGGATCGCTGCAGGGGGAGACCAGGGGTGTATAGAGGGTAATAGCAGGGTAGAGGGCAGGATAAAGGGTCGCTGCAGGGGGAGACCAGGGGTGTATAGAGGGTAATAGCAGGGCAGAGGGCAGGATAAAGGGTCGCTGCAGGGGGAGACCAGGGGTGTATAGAGGGTAATAGCAGGATAGAGGGCAGGATAAAGGGTCGCTGCAGGGGGAGACCAGGGGTGTATAGAGGGTAATAGCAGGGTAGAGGGCAGGATAAAGGGTCGCTGCAGGGGAAGACCAGGGGTGTATAGAGGGTAATAGCAGGATAGAGGGCAGGATAAAGGGTCGCTGCAGGGGGAGACCAGGGGTGTATAGAGGGTAATAGCAGGGTAGAGGGCAGGATAAAGGGTCGCTGCAGGGGAAGACCAGGGGTGTATAGAGGGTAATAGCAGGGTAGAAGGCAGGATAAAGGGTCGCTGTAGGGGGAGACCAGGGGTGTATAGAGGGTAATAGCAGGGTAGAGGGCAGGATAAAGGGTCGCTGCAGGGGGAGACCAGGGGTGTATAGAGGGTAATATCAGGGTAGAGGGCAGGATAAAGGGTCGCTGCAGGGGGAGACCAGGGGTGTATAGAGGGTAATAACAGGGCAGAGGGCAGGATAAAGGGTCGCTGCAGGGGAGACCAGGGGTGTAAGAGGGTAATAGCAGGGTAGAGGGCAGGATAAAGGGTCGCTGCAGGGGAGACCAGGGGTGTATAGAGGGTAATAGCAGGGTAGAGGGCAGGATAAAGGGTCGCTGCAGGGGGAGACCAGGGGTGTATAGAGGGTAATAGCAGGGTAGAGGGCAGGATAAAGGGTCGCTGCAGGGGGAGACCAGGGGTGTATAGAGGGTAATAGCAGGGTAGAGGGCAGGATAAAGGGTCGCTGCAGAGGGAGACCAGGGGTGTATAGAGGGTAATAGCAGGGTAGAGGGCAGGATAAAGGGTCGCTGCAGGGGGAGACCAGGGGTGTATAGAGGGTAATAGCAGGGTAGAGGGCAGGATAAAGGGTCGCTGCAGAGGGAGACCAAGGGTGTATAGAGGGTAATAACAGGGCAGAGGGCAGGATAAAGGGTCGCTGCAGGGGGAGACCAGGGGTGTATAGAGGGTAATAACAGGGTAGAGGGCAGGATAAAGGGTCGCTGCAGGGGGAGACCAGGGGTGTATAGAGGGTAATAACAGGGCAGAGGGCAGGATAAAGGGTCGCTGCAGGGGGAGACCAGGGGTGATTAGAGGGTAATAGCAGGATAGAGGGCAGGATAAAGGGTCGCTGCAGGGGGAGACCAGGGGTGTATAGAGGGTAATAGCAGGGTAGAGGGCAGGATAAAGGGTCGCTGCAGGGGGAGACCAGGGGTGTATAGAGGGTAATAGCAGGGTAGAGGGCAGGATAAAGGGTCGCTGCAGGGGGAGACCAGGGGTGTATAGAGGGTAATAGCAGGGTAGAGGGCAGGATAAAGGGTCGCTGCAGCGGGAGACCAGGGGTGTATAGAGGGTAATAGCAGGGTAGAGGGCAGGATAAAGGATCGCTGCAGTGGGAGACCAGGGGTGTATAGAGGGTAATAGCAGGGCAGAGGGCAGGATAAAGGGTCGCTGCAGGGGGAGACCAGGGGTGTATAGAGGGTAATAGCAGGGTAGAGGGCAGGATAAAGGGTCGCTGCAGAGGGAGACCAGGGGTGTATAGAGGGTAATAGCAGGGTAGAGGGCAGGATAAAGGGTCGCTGCAGTGGAAGACCAGGGGTGTATAGAGGGTAATAGCAGGGTAAAGGGCAGGATAAAGGGTCGCTGCAGGGGGAGACCAGGGGTGTAAAGAGGGTAATAGCAGGGTAGAGGGCAGGATAAAGGGTCGCTGCAGGGGGAGACCAGGGGTGTATAGAGGGTAATAGCAGGGTAGAGGACAGGATAAAGGGTCGCTGCAGGGGGAGACCAGGGGTGTATAGAGGGTAATAGCAGGGTAGAGGGCAGGATAAAGGGTCGCTGCAGGGGGAGACCAGGGGTGTATAGAGGGTAATAGCAGGGTAGAGGGCAGGATAAAGGGTCGCTGCAGGGGGAGACCAGGGATGTATAGAGGGTAATAGCAGGGTAGAGGGCAGGATAAAGGGTCGCTGCAGGGGGAGACCAGGGGTGTATAGAGGGTAATAGCAGGGTAGAGGGCAGGATAAAGGGTCGCTGCAGGGGGAGACCAGGGGTGTATAGAGGGTAATAGCAGGGTAGAGGGCAGGATAAAGGATCGCTGCAGGGGGAGACCAGGGGTGTATAGAGGGTAATAGCAGGGTAGAGGGCAGGATAAAGGGTCGCTGCAGTGGGAGACCAGGGGTGTATAGAGGGTAATAGCAGGGCAGAGGGCAGGATAAAGGAACGCTGCAGGGGGAGACCAGGGGTGTATAGAGGGTAATAGCAGGGTAGAGGGCAGGATAAAGGGTCGCTGCAGGGGGAGACCAGGGGTGTATAGAGGGTAATAGCAGGGCAGAGGGCAGGATAAAGGGTCGCTGCAGGGGGAGACCAGGGGTGTATAGAGGGTAATAGCAGGATAGAGGGCAGGATAAAGGGTCGCTGCAGGGGGAGACCAGGGGTGTATAGAGGGTAATAGCAGGGTAGAGGGCAGGATAAAGGGTCGCTGCAGGGGAAGACCAGGGGTGTATAGAGGGTAATAGCAGGATAGAGGGCAGGATAAAGGGTCGCTGCAGGGGGAGACCAGGGGTGTATAGAGGGTAATAGCAGGGTAGAGGGCAGGATAAAGGGTCGCTGCAGGGGAAGACCAGGGGTGTATAGAGGGTAATAACAGGGTAGAGGGCAGGATAAAGGGTCGCTGCAGGGGGAGACCAGGGGAGTATAGAGGGTAATAGCAGGATAGAGGGCAGGATAAAGGGTCGCTGCAGGGGGAGACCAGGGGTGTATAGAGGGTAATAGCAGGGTAGAGGGCAGGATAAAGGGTCGCTGCAGGGGAAGACCAGGGGTCTATAGAGGGTAATAGCAGGGTAGAGGGCAGGATAAAGGGTCGCTGCAGGGGGAGACCAGGGGTGTATAGAGGGTAATAGCAGGGTAGAGGGCAGGATAAAGGGTCGCTGCAGGGGGAGACCAGGGGTGTATAGAGGGTAATAGCAGGATAGAGGGCAGGATAAAGGGTCGCTGCAGGGGGAGACCAGGGGTGTATAGAGGGTAATAGCAGGGTAGAGGGCAGGATAAAGGGTCGCTGCAGGGGAAGACCAGGGGTGTATAGAGGGTAATAACAGGGTAGAGGGCAGGATAAAGGGTCGCTGGAGTGGAAGACCAGGGGTGTATAGAGGGTAATAGCAGGGTGGAGGGCAGGATAAAGGGTCGCTGCAGGGGGAGACCAGGGGTGTATAGAGGGTAATAGCAGGGTAGAGGGCAGGATAAAGGGTCGCTGCAGGGGGAGACCAGGGGTGTATAGAGGGTAATAGCAGGATAGAGGGCAGGATAAAGGGTCGCTGCAGTGGAAGACCAGGGGTGTACAGAGGGTAATAGCAGGGTAGAGGGCAGGATAAAGGGTCGCTGCAGGGGGAGACCAGGGGTGTATAGAGGGTAATAGCAGGGTAGAGGGCAGGATAAAGGGTCGCTGCAGGGGGAGACCAGGGGTGTATAGAGGGTAATAGCAGGGTAGAGGGCAGGATAAAGGGTCGCTGCAGGGGGAGACCAGGGGTGTATAGAGGGTAATAGCAGGATAGAGGGCAGGATAAAGGATCGCTGCAGGGGGAGACCAGGGGTGTATAGAGGGTAATAGCAGGGTAGAGGGCAGGATAAAGGGTCGCTGCAGAGGGAGACCAGGGGTGTATAGAGGGTAATAGCAGGGTAGAGGGCAGGATAAAGGGTCGCTGCAGTGGAAGACCAGGGGTGTATAGAGGGTAATAGCAGGGTAGAGGGCAGGATAAAGGGTCGCTGCAGGGGGAGACCAGGGATGTATAGAGGGTAATAGCAGGATAGAGGGCAGGATAAAGGGTCGCTGCAGAGGGAGACCAGGGGTGTATAGAGGGTAATAGCAGGGTAGAGGGCAGGATAAAGGGTCGCTGCAGGGGGAGACCAGGGGTGTATAGAGGGTAATAGCAGGGTAGAGGGCAGGATAAAGGGTCGCTGCAGAGGGAGACCAGGGGTGTATAGAGGGTAATAACAGGGTAGAGGGCAGGATAAAGGTTCGCTGCAGTGGAAGACCAGGGGTGTATAGAGGGTAATAGCAGGGTAGAGGGCAGGATAAAGGGTCGCTGCAGGGGGAGACCAGGGATGTATAGAGGGTAATAGCAGGGTAGAGGGCAGGATAAAGGGTCGCTGCAGGGGGAGACCAGGGGTGTATAGAGGGTAATAGCAGGGTAGAGGGCAGGATAAAGAGTCGCTGCAGAGGGAGACCAGGGGTGTATAGAGGGTAATAGCAGGGTAGAGGGCAGGATAAAGGGTCGCTGCAGTGGAAGACCAGGGGTGTATAGAGGGTAATAGCAGGATAGAGGGCAGGATAAAGGATCGCTGCAGGGGGAGACCAGGGATGTATAGAGGGTAATAGCAGGGTAGAGGGCAGGATAAAGGGTCGCTGCAGGGGGAGACCAGGGGTGTATAGAGGGTAATAGCAGGATAGAGGGCAGGATAAAGGATCGCTGCAGGGGGAGACCAGGGATGTATAGAGGGTAATAGCAGGGTAGAGGGCAGGATAAAGGGTCGCTGCAGGGGGAGACCAGGGGTGTATAGAGGGTAATAGCAGGATAGAGGGCAGGATAAAGGATCGCTGCAGGGGGAGACCAGGGATGTATAGAGGGTAATAGCAGGGTAGAGGGCAGGATAAAGGGTCGCCGCATGGGGAGACCAGGGGTGTATAGAGGGTAATAGCAGGGTAGAGGGCAGGATAAAGGGTCGCTGCAGGGGGAGACCAGGGGTGTATAGAGGGTAATAGCAGGGTAGAGGGCAGGATAAAGGGTCGCTGCAGGGGGAGACCAGGGGTGTATAGAGGGTAATAGCAGGACAGAGGGCAGGATAAAGGGTCGCTGCAGAGGGAGACCAGGGGTGTAGAGGGTAATAGCAGGGTAGAGGGCAGGATAAAGGGTCGCTGCAGGGGGAGACCAGGGGTGTATAGAGGGTAATAGCAGGGTAGAGGGCAGGATAAAGGGTCGCTGCAGGGGGAGACCAGGGGTGTATAGAGGGTAATAGCAGGGTAGAGGGCAGGACAAAGGGTCGCTGCAGTGGGAGTCCAGGGGTGTATAGAGGGTAATAACAGGGTAGAGGGCAGGATAAAGGGTCGCTGCAGGGGGAGACCAGGGGTGTATAGAGGGTAATAGCAGGGTAGAGGGCAGGATAAAGGGTCGCTGCAGGGGGAGACCAGGGGTGTATAGAGGGTAATAGCAGGGTAGAGGGCAGGATAAAGGGTCGCTACAGGGGGAGACCAGGGGTGTATAGAGGGTAATAACAGGGTAGAGGGCAGGATAAAGGGTCGCTGCAGAGGGAGACCAGGGGTGTATAGAGGGTAATAGCAGGATAGAGGGCAGGATAAAGGGTCGCTGCAGTGGAAGACCAGGGGTGTATAGAGGGTAATAGCAGGGTAGAGGGCAGGATAAAGGGTCGCTGCAGGGGGAGACCAGGGGTGTATAGAGGGTAATAGCAGGGTAGAGGGCAGGATAAAGGGTCGCTGCAGGGGGAGACCAGGGGTGTATAGAGGGTAATAGCAGGGTAGAGGGCAGGATAAAGGGTCGCTGCAGGGGGAGACCAGGGGTGTGTAGAGGGTAATAGCAGGGTAGAGGGCAGGATAAAGGGTCGCTGCAGTGGGAGACCAGGGGTGTATAGAGGGTAATAACAGGGTAGAGGGCAGGATAAAGGGTCGCTGCAGGGGGAGACCAGGGGTGTATAGAGGGTAATAGCAGGGTAGAGGGCAGGATAAAGGGTCGCTGCAGAGGGAGACCAGGGGTGTATAGAGGGTAATAGCAGGGTAGAGGGCAGGATAAAGGGTCGCTGCAGGGGGAGACCAGGGGTGTATAGAGGGTAATAGCAGGGCAGAGGGCAGGATAAAGGGTCGCTGCAGGGGGAGACCAGGGGTGTATAGAGGGTAATAGCAGGGTAGAGGGCAGGATAAAGGGTCGCTGCAGTGGGAGACCAGGGGTGTATAGAGGGTAATAGCAGGGTAGAGGGCAGGATAAAGGGTCGCTGCAGGGGGAGACCAGGGGTGTATAGAGGGTAATAGCAGGATAGAGGGCAGGATAAAGGGTCGCTGCAGGGGGAGACCAGGGGTGTATAGAGGGTAATAGCAGGGTAGATGGCAGGATAAAGGGTCGCTGCAGGGGGAGACCAGGGGTGTATAGAGGGTAATAGCAGGATAGAGGGCAGGATAAAGGGTCGCTGCAGGGGGAGACCAGGGGTGTATAGAGGGTAATAGCAGGGTAGAGGGCAGGATAAAGGGTCGCTGCAGGGGGAGACCAGGGGTGTATAGAGGGTAATAGCAGGATAGAGGGCAGGATAAAGGGTCGCTGCAGGGGGAGACCAGGGGTGTATAGAGGGTAATAGCAGGGTAGAGGGCAGGATAAAGGGTCGCTGCAGTGGGAGACCAGGGGTGTATAGAGGGTAATAGCAGGGTAGAGGGCAGGATAAAGGGTCGCTGCAGGGGGAGACCAGGGGTGTATAGAGGGTAATAGCAGGGTAGAGGGCAGGATAAAGGGTCGCTGCAGAGGGAGACCAGGGGTGTATAGAGGGTAATAGCAGGGTAGAGGGCAGGATAAAGGGTCGCTGCAGAGGGAGACCAGGGGTGTATAGAGGGTAATAGCAGGGTAGAGGGCAGGATAAAGGGTCGCTGCAGGGGGAGACCAGGGGTGTATAGAGGGTAATAGCAGGGTAGAGGGCAGGATAAAGGGTCGCTGCAGGGGGAGACCAGGGGTGTAAAGAGGGTAATAGCAGGGTAGAGGGCAGGATAAAGGGTCGCTGCAGGGGGAGACCAGGGGTGTATAGAGGGTAATAGCAGGGTAGAGGGCAGGATAAAGGGTCGCTGCAGGGGGAGACCAGGGGTGTATAGAGGGTAATAGCAGGGCAGAGGGCAGGATAAAGGGTCGCTGCAGGGGGAGACCAGGGGTGTATAGAGGGTAATAGCAGGGTAGAGGGCAGGATAAAGGGTCGCTGCAGGGGGAGACCAGGGGTGTATAGAGGGTAATAGCAGGGCAGAGGGCAGGATAAAGGGTCGCTGCAGGGGGAGACCAGGGGTGTATAGAGGGTAATAGCAGGGTAGAGGGCAGGATAAAGGGTCGCTGCAGGGGGAGACCAGGGGTGTATAGAGGGTAATAGCAGGGTAGAGGGCAGGATAAAGGGTCGCTGCAGGGGGAGACCAGGGGTGTATAGAGGGTAATAGCAGGGTAGAGGGCAGGATAAAGGGTCGCTGCAGGGGGAGACCAGGGGTGTATAGAGGGTAATAGCAGGGTAGAGGGCAGGATAAAGGGTCGCTGCAGGGGGAGACCAGGGGTGTATAGAGGGTAATAGCAGGGTAGAGGGCAGGATAAAGGGTCGCTGCAGGGGGAGACCAGGGGTGTATAGAGGGTAATAGCAGGGTAGAGGGCAGGATAAAGGGTCGCTGCAGGGGGAGACCAGGGGTGTATAGAGGGTAATAGCAGGGTAGAGGGCAGGATAAAGGGTCGCTGCAGGGGGAGACCAGGGGTGTATAGAGGGTAATAGCAGGGTAGAGGGCAGGATAAAGGGTCGCTGCAGGGGGAGACCAGGGGTGTATAGAGGGTAATAGCAGGGCAGAGGGCAGGATAAAGGGTCGCTGCAGGGGGAGACCAGGGGTGTATAGAGGGTAATAGCAGGATAGAGGGCAGGATAAAGGATCGCTGCAGGGGGAGACCAGGGGTGTATAGAGGGTAATAGCAGGGTAGAGGGCAGGATTAAGGGGCGCTGCAGGGGGAGACCAGGGGTGTATAGAGGGTAATAGCAGGGTAGAGGGCAGGATAAAGGGTCGCTGCAGGGGGAGACCAGGGGTGTATAGAGGGTAATAACAGGGTAGAGGGCAGGATAAAGGGTGTCAGTGGGGTTGCACTATAAGCGGGTCAACTGATACGCTGTGGGACTCCGGACGCGTCCCAGAGTGGTCGGCAGGTGCAGTCGACAACGGGCAGAGACAGTAATGAATGACGTAATGAACCAAATTATGGCTGCGATGGCGGCGACGGAGGCAGCGGCAGCAGCAGCGGCAGCAGCAGCGGCGGCAGCGGCGGCGGCTCAATCTGGGACACATGAGTGACGCGTAGCACTTCTGAACATACTTCCAAGTTTCCAACCGGCAACATTTCCATCCACTTCAGCGTGAACTCACACAACTCCTGCAGACGGAGCTCAGATGCCGTGCCAATAGTACCACCGTTAGCCACCGTCCCGCTCCAGTGCCGCTCAGCCCGTCTGTGTCGACTCAAACAACTCCATCTCCGGCCCCGCTGACTCCGGAAGCTCCAGCTCCGTCGGCTCCGGCCCCGTCCCGTCGTCTCCATCTCCGGTCCCGCTGGCTCCGGAAGCTCCAGCTCCGTCGGCTCCGGCCCCGTCCTGTCGTCTCCATCTCCGGTCCCGCTGGCTCCGGAAGCTCCAGCTCCGTCGGCTCCGGCCCCGTCCCGTCGTCTCCATCTCCAGCCCCGCTGACTCCGGAAGCTCCAGCTCCGTCGGCTCCGGCCCCGTCCCGTCGTCTCCATCTCCGGCCCCGCTGACTCCGGAAGCTCCAGCTCCGTCGGCTCCGGCCCCGTCCCGTCGTCTCCATCTCCGGTCCCGCTGGCTCCGGAAGCTCCAGCTCCGTCGGCTCCGGCCCCGTCCCGTCGTCTCCATCTCCGGCCCCGCTGACTCCGGAAGCTCCAGCTCCGTCGGCTCCGGCCCCGTCCCGTCGTCTCCATCTCCGGCCCCGCTGGCTCCGGAAGCTCCAGCTCCGTCGGCTCCGGCCCGTCCCCGTCGTATCCATCTCCGGCCCCTCTGACTCCGGAAGCTCCAGCTCCGTCGGCTCCGGCCCGTCCCCGTCGTCTCCATCGGCTCGGCTCTGCTCAGCGATGCGGCACGACGCGAAATACCGGGACGGCACGTGACCCGACGCCAAAACGTCGCGTCGCCGTCGTCGCCGACGCTCGGCAGCCGACTTATGCGACGCCGCACCGATATTGAAAACGTGCCGGCGTCGCTGGCAGCTCCTACGGACGCGAGGCGCGCGTCTCAAACGACAGCTCGGCGGCGCCACAAAAACAACGCCCGGCTGATAGCTCCGCGTCGTGGGTCCGCTCAAAATGAGCTGACATCCCGCCAGCCAATATATCCTCCGTTCACTCGGAAGGATGAAAACACCGACGCGATCGCAAGCGTTGAGCGCGACCACGCCACCTAGCAGCGGCGACGAGCAAAAACATCACCCACCCGCTCCAGGCCCACGCAATCAGTGCCGTCATTGACGACACCAATGACGTCATCAGCGACCTGCCGCTTCGGATAGCTCCTCGCCGTAATTGAGTACGCAGTGCCGGCGGCGGCGTCGTTTCATCTGCATTGCGACGTCACGGCCGTCACGGTTGGGATCAGGTATCACATGGCGTGGCCGGCGGAAACAGGTGGGTCGGCCCGGCCGGGCCGGCGCGGTGGCCGCGCGGCGTTCTGGTCCATCACCGGCGGCGGTTTCGGCCGCCCGCACTTTCACTAAGGCCGCGTCGGCTGGAGGCTGGCCATAAAAACAGAGCCGCGCAGTGGGCTGTATGCTTCACGACACATGCACGCTCTCGAGACCGGCGGCGCTAGGGATGAACGCTCTAGAGACCGGCGGCGCTATCGATTTCTCGTTGGTGACGATTCAGCTTCGCGTGTTGCGCATATACCAGTTCGCTCGTCACTAGGTCTGTTGATTCGGATATGGACGTGTTGAGGTGGGACGTAGGTTTGCTGGCGCTGGTGGGACGTAGGTGGTGGGACGTAGGTTTTCTGGCGCGGTGCGGTGCGTCACAGGGCGGTGCGGCCCAGCCACGGCCAGCCAGGCTCCCAGGCTGCTGATAAGCGGCCGAGCGGAGCCGAAATCGATCCCTGGCGGCGCGCGGCGGCCGCGTTTGCATCATACATAAACATAGTCCGCGCTGGGGACACGGAGCGACGTCTGCGGCGATCAAGCCTGCGCGATCCATATAAGCTTAGTATTAGTATAACACCGGGGTCGCCGCCACCGTCATTGCTGTCCATCTACGACCGCCAACAGCTAACTTTCGAACAAATGATGATCTTTAAACGTACATACAACGGTTATTTGCATAAACCATTCTGCATAACTGTGACCGGTGTACTAACGCAACGCTTGCGTACTTCTTACAAGACCAAGTTCACATTTGCAAAAGGGTGTCAGTTGTCACAAGGGTGTCAGTTGTCACAAGGGTGTCAGTTGTCACAAGGGTGTCAGTTGTCACAAGGGTGTCAGTTGTTGACAGTTTGTCACATGATGGACGCCACCGTAGTCGCGGAGGGAGCTCACATGCGTCACTATTGACTACGTCACTATTGCCGATGGAAATGCTGCGGATGGAGGGACGCGAAAAGCACGTGACCATCGACCACCGCCGCCGACGACGCCGACGACGCCGACGACGCCGACGACGCCGACGACGACGGAGTCATACCTGATAAAACCACCAAGCGATGATGGCGCGGCACAGTGGCGGCATACGACGCACTCAGATGCGGCGCAATATGGTACTTACACTTCCATGACTAGGTACACCTTGTGTTTGTCTTCATATGTCTCTAGCAGGTTGACTATATTCGGGTGGCGGAGCCTGCAATGAAACATGACGAGGTTAGAAAGGCCGACCGCTGTCGATGGATGCATATGTACTTAACAGAAACCAAGTGTGACAGAACACTGTGTTGGAGGCGCATCGATCTATGCGGAAGACAATAGGTGCTCAGTTTCGTAAAATGGACTAGCGCTGATCATGACTTAGAACGGTAAAATGCACCAACGCGTCCGTTTCAGCCCAACCGCAGCTACTTATCCTCTTTTAACCCGCGAGTTACTGGGGTATATTTCATAACGCGACTTACTGGGGGGGGGGGCATTTTTTGCCCCCCCCCTCGGATCTCCGGAACTACTGGACCGAATGTAAAAATTAAAACGGCATTCGCTAGCCCTGGCAAATTTATCGAGGGAAACATAATATTGTTTACCTCGGGGTCACCGATGACGTCACAGGTCAGGTCAAGTACAAAATGTTTGACCGTGTCAAAAGCTCTAGATGGATGGAATTGTCGCGCAGAATTGCGATATTAAACGCATAAGCTGTCGATAAATCGGTATGATTCGTGTGTCTGACACTTCTAAGTACCTTTCTAAGCTGTTTATGACCTTGGGTCAGGTCAAAGTCATCCGAGGTCACGAGGTCAAACTGCAGATTACGTTCATTAGGCGTTGTAACACATGTTTATGGTTTTTTCCGTCTAGAACGCGACAAATGACCTTAGAACATTGTTTATTCTATATAAATATAAGTAAAAAGAAAAAATAGAAATGCGTATTTTATGCATAGTAATGCTGTGAGAAGTGGTCGATTTTTGTCATTTAAAGGTCATAACTGAGTCACTTTTGAATATATCGACTTTAAATTTGGTACACATATTCACCGCATACGTCTCGATCACATATATTCCGGTTTTTGGATAATTCTGATTTTTTTTGTGAAAATTTTGTAAAAACAAAAAAAAATGTATTTGGATTTCTCAATTTTGAATTTAAAAAAACTGAAAAATCCGAGATAGCATTTTGATAGCCCGGTCTATTGTCAGTAATTTAATTTAAGACAATTGAGTTTATCTCAAACATCGTACCTTTGACAGCATTTTCCGCAAACCATTATTTTGCAACAAAAACCGAAGAACATGACGTCACTCTGACGTCATTCCCGGTTGACCTATCATAGTCTCATATTTTTCCTTTTGCCAACATGTGTAGAATTGATGTGAGAGAAGGTACTGCAAGCTTGGTGATGATACCGGTGTTCGTTTAGGAGTTATTGCAAAATAACGGGAGGGGGGGGCAAAAATAGACCCCCCAGTAAGTCGCGGGTTAATTGGCAAAAACGGCCTACTTATAGCTGATTATGCGATGGGTAGCTACATCACAATGCCCTGCCAAACACCGAAAGTTTCAACCAACATTGACAGCGAAATTTGGTCAGGAAACTTACCAGGCACGTAGCCAGGATTTCGTCCAGGGGGAGGCGGCGCCTCGAAAGGGCCCCCTTCTCGTGCGTTGAAAGGGCCAAACAAAACGGATGAAAAGGCACGATGCAAGGATGGAATATGCAGTATGACAGGTATGGCATAGGCCATACCAACTTTTAGGAGCTGGAGTTAGCAAACTGCCATATCAACTTTGGAACCAGCGACAAAAATTTGGAATCAGCTATATCAACTACGAATATTTTTTAAGCTCAAGACCTGGAATTCTTAAACAAATTGCGCCGCGGAGCGGCGCAATTTTTTTTAGTCTTATGCCCTGGATATGCTTTCTCATCAATGCGTCGCATTGCGTATGGTGCGGACCTAGACAAAAAAATGTTATTGTGGGTTTAAAACTGCGGTAAAAAAGTGTTAAAGTGAACTATTTTGCCCAATTATATAGGAAAATAGCAACATAACACATAAATGCGCAGAGAAACAGACCGATTTTTTTCTTCTAACCCGCATATAATTGAATTTGTAGTTACATCGCATTTTGAGTTTTATTCCCTAGACAACTGCATTCTTACTGTTGAACGGCCCAAGGTCCCTTCAGATCGTCTAGGGGGCCCTCCGGCCTTTTCAACGCCCTTCCGACCTGTTCAGGGACTCATCTGAGATCCTCAAAAAGACATGATGTGGAGTGGGTGATATATATTAAATTAAATACCAAGAGGGCTTACTCTACAATACAAATTAAAATCAGAGCTTTCGGGTATATTGCAACACCCTGACGAAGGGTGTTACAATATACCCGAAAGCTCCGCTTTTAATATTTGTATTGTGGAGTAAGTCCTCTTTGTATTTAATCTTCATCTGGGATCTCTACGTGCTTTTGGTCCTTCCGGTCTGACCTTCCAAGAAGACCCTCTTGTGTGTCAAGGGGCCCATTCGGCCTGTTCAGAGGTCCCTCCGACCTGGCCAGGGGCTGCACTGGCTGCTTTGTCGCCCTGCCGACATGCTCAGGGGCCCTTCCGACCTGCCCAGGGGTCCCTCCAGTCTGGCTAGGAACTCATCCGGCATGTTCAAAGGGGCCTTCCGACCGGCCCAGGGACCCTTTCGGTCTAGCCAGGGCCCCTCTGACTTGCCCAGGAGCCCCTCCGATCTGCCCAGCGACTCTTCTGGTCGGACTGCGCTAGCTGCTTTGTCTCCCTGCCGACATGCTCAAGGGACCCTCCGACCTGCCCCAGGGCCCCTCCGTGCTAGTTAGGGACTAATTCAGCATGTTCAGGGGCCCTTCTTACCCGCCCAGGGGTCCTTTCGGTCTGGTCAGGGGCCCTTCCGATCTGCACAGGGGCGCTTTGAACTTTCCAGGAGCCCTCTGGTCTCTCCAGGGGCCCTCCAGCCTTCTAAGAGCCCCTTCCGACCTGGAAAGGGACTACGCTGGCCGCTTTGTCGCCTTGCGAAATGCTTTGAGGGCCCTCCGACCTGCCCTGGGGCCCGTCCGTGCTGACTAGGGGCCCATTCGGCATGTTCAGGGGCCCTTCTGACCCACCTTGGAGCCCTTTCGGTCTGGTTAGGGCCCCCTGACCTGCACAGGGACCGTTTTAACTTACCAGGAGTCCTCTGGTCTGTCTAGGGGCCCTCCAACCTGCTCAGGGGCCCTTATGACCTGGCAAGGAACTGCGCTGGCCGCTTTGTCGCCCTGCCGACATGCTCGATGGCCTCTTGACCTGCCCAGGGGCCACTCTGTGCTGGCTAGGGGCCATTCGATGTGTTCAGGGGGCCCTCTGACCCGTTCAGGGGCCCTTACGGTCTGGCCAGGGGCCCCTCTGACATGCACAGGGCTCTTTTGAACATCCAACGGGGCCTCTGGTTTTTCAGAGAGAGCCCTGGTGGCCCTAAAGGGCCTCTGCAGTGTTCTAAACTCTCTTAAGACCACGCTTCGCGTGGTAAAGAGCCCATGATACCGCGCCACCAGGAGGCCGCCAGGAGGGCCCTTTTCGGCGGGGGGGGGGGGGGGGGGGTCAGGAGGGGGGGGGGGCGTACCCACCGCCCCCCTGGCTACGTGCCTGGAACTTACTCTAACAGACACATTGGAATATATACTCAATCAACATATTCAAATTGCTTCATGTGCAATATTAAAATAGAATGCGAATTTCCACAAGCGAGTGTTGCAATCTGAATTAATTCGATTGCTATATATTTATGGGCATTTTGTATTTTGCCCATAATTTATTTATGCCGACACGTATTGTTGAATAGGCAATAGTGTATGCATGTTGCGATGAGATCGGGCCATAACTTTGCACATGACGTATCGTATATGCGCAATTCCCAAACATCGCAATTGGGGTACCAAGAAGAGTTTAATTTTGGTGCGGTTCAAAACTTTCTGTAATGGCCCGCATTGTAAGCAGGTCAGGGTAGTGTTCCATATTAATGAGGAAGTGCCGTAACTTCATCTCCTGATAATAATGGAGTTGTCTTCCTCAGAAATGGAAAGGTCAGCACCTTAGGCAATAGGCTGCTTCGTTGCGTCAGAGATGAAACGGCACAAGGAAGTCAGCAGCTGACTTTAATACTGTCGTGATATTAAAACAAAAGCATATTTGTAGGTAATTGAAGCTCGTTGTAATAATGTCAAGTTAATGTCAATCATAAATCATTTCTGCAATGTAAAACCTACATTTTTAGATAAGAGGAAGTTGTAACATGAATTTCCAAAGTGACGACTGAATTATAGGTAGCATTATTATAGGTACCTTCAAATGTAATGCACATTTGGACATTGTTATATCTAGCGTTATTATAGGTATGTACCTTAAAATGTAATGCACGTTTGGACATTGTTATATCTAGCGTTATTATAGGTATGTACCTTAAAATGTAATGCACATTTGGACATTGTTATATCTAGCGTTATTATAGGTATGTACCTTAAAATTTAATGCACATTTGGACATTGTTATATCAAATACAGCATACATCTAACTCACATACATCTACTTCATCTTACCTTCGCAGCACTTGGACTTCATTGTCTAGCGAGTCCTCCTTGCCCTTGAGCGCCTTTTTGTCGATGATTTTGATAGCAAACAGCTTGCCGGGGTCACTCCGCTTCTCGGCCACCTTGACCTGGGAGAAGGCGCCACTGAAAAAGAAGAAGCACCAGCTGGTTAGTGCGCGCGCTCCACGTGCCACTGATCGCGCCATTTTCCTGCAGTGGCGCTCGCGCGAGAGCGGTCAAGGTCAGCCGGTGCCCGGTAGCGAGCGGGACGGGCCGGTGACGCGGGCGAGGACAGTGCAGCAGGACCGGCTCTCAGGATTATGCGGAGGCCGTCACAGCAGGGGGGAGGTCGTGACGACCAGAAGAGGTCACCCCATCAGGAGGTGCGGTCATCCTGGCATGCAGGCGGCTCTGGACGTAGGCGAAGGATGAACATCCACTATTCAGTTCCCACATCCGGACGGAGAGTCGGAGACAACACAATCAGAGAGCGCATCGTGGACAATATCACGTTTACGTGGGCACGTGCCGATGTAGAATGCACCCAACAACCTCAAGACAGGTGTGGGATCCACAATTGGGATGGAGATGGGCTCGATGGCGAGTTGGAGAACAAGGGAATGTCACATCATGGCATGCATACTCCTATTGGCTCATATTTTAAGGTAGAGGGAAATAATTATTAAATTAATGTCGACATTTGTAATATCTAACAAACTATAATAAAGCAACGTGGATAGCGCAGTCTTCAGTAGTATGATTTTGAGGAAGGCGATGACATTTTGGGAGAATACAACTAAACTATCCTGGAAAAATGCTGGGCAAAACCACGCAATTTTGATAAGTCGAAAACACCCTCATCTCCAAGTCAGCAGGATAATAAACAAGGATACCCCATATCACATTCCACTGTTTTGGAAAGGGCAATAGCGAGTAGCACTGACGGATCGAATGAACCTTTCAAAATCATGCTCCCATGACCCATTCCCAAAGATGTTTGGCATTGGGAAGCATGGCCACAAACTTCAGTATTACAGGTAAATAGTGCGACACGGAACACAATTGTCTCGACACAGCAAACAAACAGAGCTTGTCAAACAAAGCTTGACGTGTTTCTTAAGGCGGCCGCACACTGGGGCATCCGGCCATTCGGCACGCGGATACCGCGATATCGCTGCGACTTTCCGCTCATTTTCAGTGATTTTCCGCGTCCGCGACAGCCGAAACGATGAAAAACGCAAGCTAAACACGCTGAGTGTTCGCTGGCGGAATGGTGGAAAAAGCTGGTCTGCACGAGCTTTTTCCGCGACTGAACGCCGCGGAACCGCGGACAACACGAATTTATCAGGCTAACAGTGGCGAATCTATGCAAAATAGGTGCACATTTTGCACAGCATGTTCTTGCAGAGGTGAAATTTATTATGTAAAAGTTTCGTGGTTCTAAACTTACATCTTCGTCGAAAAATGACCATCATTAAGTTACCTTGGGACAGGCCGTAGGCACAGGTTGCGACATGCTATAGGTCGGCGGGGCGGAATCTCGCGAGCAGACAGCGCCGAATTCGCCGGAACAAGGACGATATTCCGCGGTGTCGCCGCGATTTTTCGAGGCGAAATTTCGCAGTGATATCGGGCGCCGAATGCGCAGTGTACAGCCGCCTTTAAACATATGTGTTTGAATGGGGTCCGACTGGTGCGGCGAAACATTATGATAACGAAGACCAGTGTCACTAAGGCGACACACTGAAAACACTCACTCTCTGAAGAGGGTAAATCAAAACGGTAGATGATGGTTTACTCTCTCACAAAGGGCAACGTTAAGGGTTTATCCGTTCGCAGAGGGTAATCTCGAGAAAAAATGCCCTCTGGGCGAGAGTGCATGAAGAGTTTACCACCCGGTGGGTGGTGAAAAACGTCTGTAACCTGTGGGCCCTGTTACCCGGCTGTGGCGGGATTACCCTCTAGGAAAGGGTAAACAAGTTTTCAGTTCATTTGTAATAACTATGTATATTTCATGTAAATATATACTTAGGTAGATAGGTAAGCAGAAAGAGATCAGACTGGCCTGGATCAGAACTCATTAAAAGTATGAGCTACTTTGTGGTTTGATCATACTAACCAGTAAGGCGCCGCAGTTGGCGATGAACGAGCGAGCGCGAACGAAATGTATGGTGAAATTCAACTCGATCGGGCAAGCAGTTACTGAGATACACAAAAGGGTGAGCACGTGTGCAAATGCACAGGCACCCCACCCCTGACTTGTGGAAAAGTGGCGGCTAAGAGGCAGGGGCGTAGGAACTATGTTCAAGTGTGTGGGGGGGGGGGGGGGGGGCGGAGGCATTCTGAAGTCGATTCTTTCCATGCAACGCCCATAGGCGTAATGTTAAAATCCAAAATGTTGGGGAGCGGCTGCCCCCCCCTGTTCCTACGCCTATGCTAAGAGGTTCCTAACCACACACCAAATTAGAACACAATCGGCTCAGCCGTTCCTGAGATACAGAATAGGGGTGAGCACGTGCGCACGTGCAGAGGCACCCCACCCCTGACTTGTGGGAAACTGGCGGCTGAGAGGTCTCTAACCACACACCACATTTGAACACAATCGGCTCAGCCGTTCCTGAGATATAGAATAGGGGTGTGCACGTGCGCACGTGCAGAAGCACCCCACCCCTGACTTGTGGGAAACTGGCGGCTGAGAGGTCCCTAATCACACACCACATTTGAACACAATCGGCTCAGCCGTTCCTGATATATATAATAGGGGTGAGCACGTGCGCACGTGCAGAGGCACCCCCTGACTTGTGGGAAAGGCGGCGGCTGAGAGGTCCCTAACATCACACCAAATTTAACACAATCGGCTCAGCCGTTCCTGAGATATAGAATAGGGGTGTGCACGTGCGCACGTGCAGAGGCACCCTACCCTGACTTGTGGGAAACTGGCGGCTGAGAGGTCCCTAACCACACACCACATTTGAACACAATCGGCTCAGCCGTTCCTGAGATATAGAATAGGGATGTGCACGTGCGCACGTGCAAAGCCACCCCCACCCCTGACTTGTGGGAAACTGGCGGCTGAGAGGTCCCTAACCACACACCACATTTGAACACAATCGGCTTAGCCGTTCCTGAGATATAGAATAGGGATGTGCACGTGCGCACGTGCAGAGTCACCCCACCACTAACTTGTGGAAAACTGGCGGCTGAGAGGTCCCTAACCACACACCACATTTGAACACAATCGGCTCAGCCGTTCCTGAGATATAGAATAGGGATGTGCACGTGCGCACGTGCAGAGTCACCCCACCCCTGACTTGTGGGAAAGTTGTCAGCTGAGGGGTCCCTAACCACACACCAAATTTGCACATAATCTGCCCAGCCGTTGCGAAGTTTTTGAGAGAAAACAATTTTCAAAACCCCGCACGCGGCACGCGCTACGCGGAGTGGTAGTCACCCACATGAGTCGGTACTGGTCTCAAACAGGGAAGGTTGGATGGGGCTACTCAGCAAAGAAGTCCGCTTGTCAATCTGACATGCGGTTGCAGAAATATGAGCTCCTCAAAAGCGTCGCCACGGGTTGGGTTGGGCCGCTCATATTCAGATTCTTCCCATACACTACGGAAGGACGAGCGAGTAAGGCGCCGTAGTTGGCGATGAACGAACGAGCGCGAATGAAATGTATGGGAAATTTCAACTCGATCGGGAGAGTAGTTTCTGAGATACAAAAAAGGGTGCGCACGTGCGCACGTGCAGAGGCACCCACCTTTGACTCGTGGGAAAGTGGGGGCTGAGAGGTCCTTAACCACATAAGTAATATGAACACAATCAGCTCAGCCGTTCCAGAGATATAGAATAGGGGTGTGCACGTGCGCACGTGCAAAGCCACCCCACCACTCACTTGTGAAAAGGCGGCGGCTGAGAGGTCCCTAAACATGCACCAAATTAGAATACAATCGGCTTAGCCGTTCCTGAGATACAGAATAGGGGTGTGCACGTGCGCACGTGCAGAGCCACCCCACCCCTGACTTGTGGGGAAACTGGCGGATAAGAGGTCCCTAACCACACACCAAATTTGAACAAAATCGGCTCAGGCGTTCCTGAGATATAGAATAGGGGTGTGCACGTGCGCACGTGCAGTCACACCACCCCTGAGCTGTGTGAAAGTGGCGGCTGAGGAGTCCCTAACCACACACGAAATTTGCACATAATCTGCCCAACCGTTGCGGAGTGATTGCGAGACAACACTGTTCAACACCCCTCACGCGGCAAGCGCCACGCAAAGTGGTAGTCACCCACATGAGCCGGCACTGGTCTCAAACAGGGTAGGTTAGATGGGGCTGCTCAGCAAAGAAGTCCGCTTGTGAATCGGACGTGCGGTTGCAGAGCTATGAGCTTCTCAAAATCGTCGCCACGGATCGGGTCGGGTCGGGTCGGGTCGGGCCGGGCCGCTCATAATCAGATTTTTTTCCATACACACCGGAAGGACGAGCGAGCGCTTCGCGCTCGCTCGTAATTATTTCTGCGGTGAACAAAAGACGGCGTATGCAAGTACATAAAACAAATACTAGATGAAAAGTTTAATTAATCAGATAACAGCTAATTAGATCCAACTCAGCATCATTAAGCTTGAAGTTGATTACGTTTATCTGATAACAACTTACTACACTATCAGTAGACTAATGCACACTAATCAACCTGAATTAACTACTGAAATTTACTTAACGAAGAGTTTAACGTCTTCAAACATTTACATTCAGCGCGATATATCGCAGCCTGAAATACTTTTAACATACGCTGAAATAATATCATGATTATCTTTCATCCACCATTCGAAAACTCCATTGCGGTACAAGATATGTCTGTAAAAACACCAGCCACAAATGAAGAAAGCAAGAAACAGCGACATGGAATTGCAGTCAATGTCCAAACAGTAATTTGATATGAATGATCACGGACACCCATTGGCTGCTGGCCGTCAGTCAGTAATATATCCTGTCGGCTGTCAAAACGATAAATATAATCGATTACAACAAGTTGCGACACTAATTTTGGTCAACTACCTCATCAAATCCACTTATAATAAAACCATGAGACAACACAACCCCAAAACTCAAATAACACTTCAGATAATTGCTTTATCCAAGGTGTTACGTTTCGGTGCTTTTGAGAGCGCATTGGGTATAAGAAAAACAAGTGAACAAGACAATGGCAATGCAGTACGTTTGCAGCGTCAAAAGCAGTTGTCATGACGTTCATGACGATACGGAAACCAGTCCTATCGCGTATATTGAGCTGTTGAGCGGCTTCCTCCTGCTAACTTTGTTCAAGGTCCCCTGATTCGCTGCCCGGACGCAGCCGCCTCGATAAGTTGTTTATCTGATATCCGGCTATCGTACTAATGTTTTGATTCTCTCTGCCCACTGTGAGTAAATATCACTATCAGCATCAACCCACTCCGAAATCCAAATGGTACGGGCCAGGTCCGCCCACGTCGTGGTCCGAAGACAGCCGCGGCGCCAGGGAGGTGTGCGATGCTCCTTCCGACACAACCGCACGTCACAGCCACACGTCCCCTCGACATGCCGGATAAGGACACTATCGTCACCACGTGGCCCATATCATCCCCAGGGGAGGGTAAGGACACTATCGTCACCACGTGACCCATATCATCCCCAGGGGAGGGTAAGGACACTATCGTCACCACGTGACCCATATCAGCCCGAGGGGAGGGTAAGGACACTATCGTCACCACGTGACCCATATCATCCCCAGGGGAGGGTACGGACACTATCGTCACCACGTGACCCATATCATCCCCAGGGGAGGGTAAGGACACTATCGTCACCACGTGACCCATACCAGCCCCAGGGGAGGGTAAGGACACTATCGTCACCACGTGACCCATATCATCCCCAGGGGAGGGTACGGACACTATCGTCACCACGTGACCCATATCATCCCCAGGGGAGGGTAAGGACACTATCGTCACCACGTGACCCATATCATCCCCAGGGGAGGATAAGGACACTATCGTCACCACGCGACCCATATCATCCCGAGGGGAGGATAAGGACACTATCGTCACCACGTGACCCATATCATCCCCAGGAGAGGGTACGGACACTATCGTCACCACGTGGCCCATATCAGCCCGAGGGGAGGGTAAGGACACTATCGTCACCACGTGACCCATACCAGCCCGAGGGGAGGGTAGGCGTTACCGCAGCAAGTGATGATAGTGGGTGGAGCTGGCGGCTCCGAGGCAACCACAAAATACAACACAAATCGACATCGCTGATCTAATTTGCCATGAAGACCCACTTGTGGCTACGATAAGGTCAGGTGTGAGAATTATGGGCTTTTATGTTGTCGTCATAGGAGGCCTTGGCCCAGAAAGGATAATTATGGTTTGAAATTGAAAACGGAGACTGTCGCGCAACTCTGGATAACACTCAAACTTCTGCTGGGTGGAATGGATGGCACTTAAATCACTACACGGGGCAACTTTGCTGACAACTTTCTCCATCAGAACTGAGGTTGATTAGCATACATAACGCTTCGAGGCACATTCGGCGCGCTTGGTTGTCCATTTTCAGAGCCACAAATACAAAGTCGATCCATTGCAAAGTCACGGTTGACGGACACGAATGTTTCGCCGCTAAAAACATACATCAGTCGGGATAGTTATGTGCCTGAAACAGATCACTAACAAACTGCATGGTGGTCCAAGCTGAACACAAGAAGGAAGACAAATACCATCAGCAAACCATGGCCGATAAAGGCCAACAAAGTACAAACCAAACCAAAGCAATCTCTAAAATAGTCAAGAAGCCTGCCGTTCTGTCCGGTGACAATGAAACCTATAAAGTACCAACCTGCCCAGTGACACCAGCCTTGGCTGTCCTGCTTCCTTGAAGCGGGCAGGGGTGAGGCGAGCGGAGCCATCCAGACAGGACAGTGGTGATGACCTACAAGAGATGTCTCGCTACGCTAGCCGAACGCGACCATGAGTGGATCCATGAGTGGATCTCGTGCGCTCGCTACGCTAGCCGAACGCGACCATGAGTGGATCCATGAGTGGATCTCGTGCGCTCGCTACGCTAGCCGAACGCGACCATGAGTGGATCTCGTGCGCTCGCTACGCTAGCCGAACGTGACCACGAGTGGATCTCGTGCGCTCGCTACGCTAGCCGAACGTGACCATGAGTAGATCTCGTGCACAGACACGTGCCAATATGGGTGACTAACTCACCACCGTCAGGGTGACTAACTCACCACCGTCAGGGTGCTACAGCGAGAGTTCAATAGTGTGAGTTCAATCACCACCGTCAGGGTGCTACAGCGAGAGTTCAATAGTGTGAGTTCAATAGTGCGAGTTCTAAGACGTGAATTCCAAGGTCCGAGATAAGAGGCCAATTGTAGGTTGTAAATATTAAATGTAAGATCTAAGGTGCAAAACTCTCGCCCTGATACTCTGAAAACCCTTAAGGTTTGAAACTCTGGCCCGCAATCTGATCAGAGCTTCACAGTTCGGATTCCACAATCCATCTGCTCTGGGCAGTCAACGTGTCGGTGACCTCAGCAACAACCTCAGAAAGCTTCCTCAAATGTGTCACTGTCATTGGACATCCCTGTCCCACATCCACCAGCCATCTCCTAAAGTCCTTCGCAATGCCCGGTCATTCCTCAGCTCGTGGAACCATCCAGTAAGTCATGTCCCAGCTCGTGGAACCATCCAGTAAGTCATTCCTCAGGCCGTGGAACCATCCAGTAAGTCATGTCTCACCCCGTGTAACCATCCAGTAAGTCATGTCTCAGTTCGTGGAACCATCAAGTAAGTCATTCCTCAGCCCGTGGAACCATGCAGTAAGTCATTCCTCAGCACGTGGAACCATCCAGTAAGTCATTCCTCAGCCCGTGGAACCATCCAGTAAGTAATGTCTCAGCCCGTGGAACCATCCAGTAAGTCATGTCTCAGTTCGTGGAACCATCAAGTAAGTCATTCCTCAGCCCGTGGAACCATGCAGTAAGTCATTCCTCAGCCCGTGGAACCATGCAGTAAGTCATTCCTCAGCCCGTGGAACCATGCCCGAACCATTCATCAGTCCGTCCAGCCATGCCCGAACCATTCCTCAGTCCGTCCAGCCATGCCCGAACCATTCCTCAGTCCGTCCAGCCATGCCAGAACCATTCCTCAGTCCGTCCAGCCATGCCCGAACCATTCCTCAGTCCGTCCAGCCATGCCCGAACCATTCCTCAGTCTGTCCAGCCATGCCGCGCGAACAGCCCCGGAGAAAGGCGAGACACGCAGTGACGCAATGGTGGACGGGCCAGAACGGTCCGACAGCCCTGCGACCACGGTGGTGGACGGGCCAGAACGGTCAAACAGCCCTGCGACCACGGTGGTGGACGGGCCAGAACGGTCCGACAGCCCTGCGACCACGGTGGTGGACGGGTCAGAACGGTCTAATGAAAATGAAAATGAAAAATGAAAGAGGCTATGGTTGTTGAAAACAGAATTAACGGTATACCCATTTTAATTATAAAGTGCACTGACGGAATGGTGATGTTGAGTTTGGAATATTCAAAAGCAAATCATAGTTCGCAAAGAAGTGATTCTAAATAGTGATGAGGCGACTACAATTTTACGAATGTGTGCCAATCATGAGTGGTGCATTTTTTAATCTAATGGGGAGAGTTTCGGGAACTAAATTGTGCAGGTGAAATCGGACACGCTTAATCTACCGATACACACCAACAACTCCATATTGGCCTGCGAGGTGGCAATATCCCTTTAACCCGCGACTTACTGGGGGCTATTTTTTGCCCCCCCTTCAGTTATTTTACAATAACTCCTCAACCAACACCAGTATCATCACCAATATTGCAGTAACTTCTCTCACATCAATTCTACACATGTTGGCAAAAGTAAAAGTGAATTTATGATAGGTGAACCGAAAATGACGTCAGAGTGACGTCATGTTGTTCGGTTTTTGTTGCCAAATAATGGTTTGCGGAAAACGCTGTCAAAGATACAATGCTTGAGATAAAGTAAATTGTCTTAAATCAAATTACTGACAATAGACCGGTCCATCAAACTGACATCTCGGATTTTTGAGTTTTTTTAATTCAAAATTTTGAGAAATCTAAATACATTTTGTTTTTGTTTTTACAACATTTTCAAAAAAAATCAGAATTATCCAAAAATCGGATTATACGTTATAGAGACATTTTCGGTGAATGTGTACCAAATTTGAAGTCGATATCTTCAAAAATGACTGACTTATGACCGTCAAATGACAAAAATCGACCACCTCTCACAGTGTGGTCGTCGATTTTTTTTTTCACAGTGAGGTGGTCACTGTGAGAGGTGGTCAATTTTTGTGAGAGAAAAAATTGCCATTTTTGACGGGGAAGGGGTATAGGCACAACAAATACAAAATGTGACGTCATCAAAAAAATCCAGTCAAAATTTTGAAAATCGGAGATTATCAAAATGTTGCCCAGTTCATTGCGGTCACGACGACATGACTATATGATGCAATATGTTCAGTAGTTTTGGAGCTACAGGCCTCCAAAGATTAGCCTGCAGCGTGACCTCGCAAAAATTCCCGAGGCTATATCTCGAGAACCGTTGACCTTAAGGATCTGGCGATGCCACCATCGACTTCAGGGCACAAGAGAACCCTATAGACAAAATTTCGTCAACATAAAAAATGTGGTGGTGTGAACTTGGCAACATTTTGGTCGATCTGTCGTGGAATCTCCCAGCATTACTATGCATAAAAAATGCATTTTGTTTTTGCTTTTTACTTCTATTTATATGGAACAAACAATGTTTTAATGTCATTTTTCGCGTTCTAGACGAAAAGCAAACCCATAAACATGTGTTACAACACCTAATGACCGTAATCTGCAGTTTGAACTCGTGGCCTCTGATGACCATGACCTGACCCAAGGTCATAAACAGCTTAGAATGGCTAGAATGGTAAGTGTCAGACACACGAATCATACCGATTTATCTTTTTTTGGAGCTACAGGCCTCCAAAGATTAGCCTGCAGCGTGACCTCTTATGCGTTTAATATCGCAATTTTGCGCAACAATTCCATCCATCGAGACCTTTTGACACGGTCAAACATTTTGTACTTACCTGACATGTGACGTCATTGGTGACTCAGAGGTCAACAATATTATGTTTCCCTCGCTAAATTTCCCAGGGCTATCGAATGCCGTTTGAATTTTTACAATCGGTCCAGTAGTTCGGAGATCCGAGGGGCCAAAAATAGCTCCCTCCCCCAGTAAGTCGCGTTATGAAATATACCCCAGTAGCTCGCGGGTTAATGGATACATGTTCCGTAATATGTTAAACAGTGCATATTAAAACATTTTGTGTGCTGTGGCCAACTGCATAAATTAAAGTGCTCATATGTGTATCCATTACATGCAATGTCATACAACATGCATTGTTAAAGGGAACCACTGGCGGATCCAGCCTCTCTCCGTGGGGGAGGGCATCTTTTGTGGCAAAAAGTGACCCACCATTTTTTATCCGCGGATTTGGGCCGGTCACCTTATTTTCGTATTTGAGCTTAAGAAATTCACTTTTCAAATTCACAAAAATTGATTTTGTGGAATTTCTTCCCCCAAAAAATCAGCTTATTTTATTTGGGGGGTCAAAAATTCGAAATTTCGCAAATCTGAGATCACCATTTTAAAGAGAATTTCATTTATTTTCTTTTGACTTTTTGATTTTGCAATTTGCCTCAAAACTATATTTTCTACGATTGTTCAAACATTTGTCGTTTTTCCACCAAAAGTGGCATGACATGACCTCATTAAAACGTCATTATCTCCCAAAATGCTACATCAATTTCATTATAATTTGGTGACAAGACGTAGAATGGATGCAAGATAAGGTACTGATAGTCTGACGTTGATATATATTATAGTTATCAAGTTATTGAGAAAATCCGGGAGTGGGGCAGACTCTGCCCCCACCCCCAGCGGGGCGCGGGTTTAGTGTTACCGGGGCTGCTAGAATTGCATCAGGTGCGCTGTTTTGTCTATCATTGAAAGCAAGGGATACATACAAATTTCAAATTCAATCACTCGAGAGAAGAAAAAAATCCGTTTTCATGAAGTTTTCTTCTAGGATCATTGTTTTTAACATTCAGTGCAGGGAACGCGCGGGAGGGGGGGCATACTTGTATTGAATGCCCCTTCCAGATTCCAGGTTGGAGGGGGGGGGGCATTTGCCCCTGATGCCTCCCCTGGATCCGCCAGTGCCAGCAATTACCGCCAGGGAGAGCCTCTGCCAGACACTTAATGGAATTCATTTCCCCATTTTCCAAATTTGTATAAGCAATTGCGAAAGTTGTGTCATGCCGCAAAGCGCCGCGAAATTTTCCGATTTTTGACCGTGGATAGCTGGATTTGACTGCTGCAAGGACAATTTGTTTACGATTTTACGATAAATTGGGAACGCGCGGGAGGGGGGGATACTTGTATTGAATCCCCCCCCCAGATTCCTGTGGGAGCGGGGGCATTTGCCCCTGATGCCAATCCCCTGGATCCGCCAGTGAAGGGAACATCTGAATATATTATGGTAATTCAAGTCGATCGACTGGATAACCAGCATTGCTCAAGGCCATGTTCCTATTTTGGAGTCGGGCGGCACACTCGGGGAAGTTCTCTCGGGTTGATCAGAAGCTGGTCGAAGGAGTCCAAAGGCGCACAGCATTACTCATCAGGCTATCGGGGTGATGCTGTACCTAGATACCCTGAGGTACAGCATACTCAGCCTACCTCCCTTACCTCTCGCTTTACCCCACTTAGCTACCCTGAGCGGCCACTGCTCATACTCAGCCTACTTCCCTTACCTCTCGCTTTACCCCACTTAGCTACCCTGAGCGGCCACTGCTCATACTCAGCCTACTTCCCTTACCTCTCGCTTTACCCCACTTAGCTACCCTGAGCGGCCACTGCTCATACTCAGCCTACTTCCCTTACCTCTCGCTTTACCCCACTTAGCTACCCTGAGCGGCCACTGCTCATACTCAGCCTACTTCCCTTACCTCTCGCTTTACCCCACTTAGCTACCCTGAGCGGCCACTGCTCATACTCAGCCTACTTCCCTTACCTCTCGCTTTACCCCACTTAGCTACCCTGAGCGGCCACTGCTCATACTCAGCCTACTTCCCTTACCTCTCGCTTTACCCCACTTAGCTACCCTGAGCGGCCACTGCTCATACTCAACCTACTTCCCTTACCTCTCGCTTTACCCCACTTAGCTACCCTGAGCGGCCACTGCTCATAGTCAGCCTACTTCCCTTACCTCTCGCTTTACCCCACTTAGCTACCCTGAGCGGCCACTGCTCATACTCAGCCTACTTCCCTTACCTCTCGCTTTACCCCACTTAGCTACCCTGAGCGGCCACTGCTCATACTCAGCCTACTTCCCTTACCTCTCGCTTTACCCCACTTAGCTACCCTGAGCGGCCACTGCTCATACTCAGCCTACTTCCCTTACCTCTCGCTTGCGTTCGGGATCCTGTAACTTTCCTCGGGTTGTGAAAGTCACTTACAGGGTGTCCGAAAAACATACTCTGGATTTTAGCTCGTGCTTCAATATGCACGTGCCATTTTTTTAAAAACCTTTCATGATTATAGCTTGGAACGTGGCAAAACCGATGAACACAGAAACAAGTCCTTTGAGATGTTTTTAATATTGAAAAGGCGTTTTGTGTGGAAGCCGAAATTCCAGGGTGTGTTCCAGGGTGTCCGGAAAAAGATACTGTGATTTTCCGTAATAATTTCGGCTATAAACAAACAATATTTAAACAAAAATCGAGTATCGTTATATTCACCAGTTCATTTCGAAACAGATAATGCATGACATTTGTACAGAGACTCCCTCTGTCAGTCACAGCTCACAGTGCAGCCTCCTACAGAAGATGCTCGATGTGCACCCCCTTCCGGCGGATCAGCTGAGGCAGTCGCACAGTCTGCAGATGGTCGACAGCTTTGTCGATCATCGCTGAGGGCATGCGGCCGACTTCTGCGATGATGGCGTGCTTCAGGTCTTCTGTTGTTCTGGGCTTTTCTTCATAAACACGGTCCTTGACTTTTGTAAACACGGTCTCCCCACAGCAAGAAATCCAATGGACTGAGGTCCGGGGAATAGGGTGCCCACGCCACCTCCGCCTTGAGGCTGACAGAGGCAGTGTCTGTATAAATGTCATGGCTTATCTGTTTTGCCATGAACTGGTGAATAAAACGATACTCGAATTTGTAATATTGTTTGTTTATAATCGAAATTATTACTGAAAATCACGGTATCTTTTTTCCGGACAGCCTGGAACACACCCTGGAATGTAGGCTTGCACACAAAACGCCGTTGCAATATTAAAACACATCTCAAAGGACTTATTTCTGTGTTCATCGGTTTTGCCACGTTCCAAGCTATAATCATGACAAGTTTAAAAAAATTGGCACGTGCATATTGAAGCACGAGCTAAAATCCAGAGTATGTTTTTTTCCGGACACCCTGTATAAAGAATCTTTATAAGTGACCTTTATTAAAGATCGCTATGGAAACTGAGCAATCCTTATACAGTTAGCAAATCTGACCTTTGGGTTAGTCGCGAGCCAAACCCATGATTGAAATGCTGCTTTGAATATCATTCATATCAATGGAATAGCAGGCTCCTAGCTTCGTACACACTCGATGAAAAACCAACAATTTCTGCAAACCAGCAACCGACACATTTCATTTATCCGAAGTGTCACGAATGGACCAGATCACTTCCACGAAATAGATCATGCCTCACCATCTGCACAATGCACATAGTGGCATGTTCATCGATCGAGCTGCTTCACTTGACACCTGGCGCTTCATACCAGAGGTGAAACAATCACGTACACTTCCGACACAACTACGGAAACATTTCAGTTGACCCAGCGAGAAGAAGAAAAAACACACAGAATGTGTTTTCCACGGAATGCTTCGGAGTACATATAATTGTATGTACGTAAGCTTTCAAGAGATTGAAACCTTCTGTGTTTTTTCCTCTTAGTATTCATTCAAAGGTCTTTGCAATTATGTAAGTTTCTCCTCAATTTTCAGTATGGCACAACAGACGCCGAGTTCACCAGCAGTACGCTGTCGGTCGTCACATCCGACGCTCAACAACAATGTTTGGCTTCCAATAAATGTTCGTTGTTGTAAACGAGGCGAGTGCATGCTTGGTAATGTCCGTCTACGGAGAATGAACTTATCTACGGCAACCGTGTGATAAGAACAGATAAGCTATGTCATGCGGCAGCCATGTAAGAAATCTCCGGAGCGGGGTATTAGTGCTCCTGTTTACAGATACATGGATTCCATATAACCCACGTGGGACCCCGCGAAGTGCCCCTGCAGTGTGACTTGCACTTCCACTGACACGATCATAGAATACACAAGTCCTCCCAAGACATAAACATGCAGCCTCTGAATCGAGAGCGGGTGGGACAAGACATGTCAACTCTCTCGGAAGCAATGAAGATGAAGTAGGACGAGCTGCAGCCGTGCACTGCGACAGAGGCAGCCTGTTCGGGAGACATGGGCAGACAGGAGCAGGCAGAGACAGACATGGGCAGACAGGGGCAAACAGGGGCAGATAGGGGAAGACAGGAGCCGTCATGGGGGTAGCCAGGGGCAGACAGGGTAGACAGGGGCAAACAGGGGCAGATAGGGGAAGACAGGGGCAGGCAGGAGGCAGGTATAGGGGAAGACAGGAGCCGTCTTGGGGGTAGACAGGGGCAAACAGGGTAGCCAGAGATCGCCACAGGTCATCATGTTGCCCGTTAGAAGGTATATACTGACACCGGCAGTGACTGTGACGGTGTTGGTTCCCAAACACTGCCACCAACCGGGCCGGATATATAAGCAGATTAACGAACTACGGGATGACGTGCCCAATTTCCATAGACTGTCGAAACGCATGCCAACGTGACCGACTGGCCAAATGGACGGAAACGCCGAGAATAACTGAAATAGTTGAATAATGAACGTCTAGCCTTCCTGAAGTTCCTGAGCTGATCAGCTGAATACTCGTGACCGCGTTGAGGCGAGTATCCATTGAAAGCGCGAAAAGCTCCGATTCGGTCGACAAATCAGGTGACACCAATTTACATCTCAATGAACTGGAGAGGATCGGGCCTCAGTGACATGCATCACATGACTGAGGAACTGAACAAATCTGACGTCATCTGATTACGGCAAGTCATCGTCTGCATTGTTGTAGCGTCTGGAAGGACTAGCTTGGCTGGTTTTCCTGATCATACGAAACGCCTGCAGCTTATCAACAGCGCGGGGAAATCCGCTAGCCCGATGAACTTATATGCCGCATATATCTTGAGTGACGTTACAATAATCCCTGTTGTGGTCAAGGATTCCGGGACAAGTCCAGACAAACATGGAAAGTCTTAAAGGTGTCACGTGTTGGAAATGTAACGGAAAAGTAAAGTCGTGCTGATGTCACTCTGAGTTATGTGTCCATGATGAGCAGAATAACACGACGTCCGAGCCAGCGAGCTCAACATTCCACGGCGAGGTGTTGATCACCGACATGTTTGCTGATTGAAAACGTAACAGACCGATAATAATGGAATAGAAGGGTACAGACATAATGTCGTC
>JAXIVJ010000221.1:186443-196443 GCA_036785665.1 Chirona hameri | reverse complement strand
GACCACACTCCGGAGCCTGACACTGCCTCCTGAGAGCGGCGCCGCGCCACGCCGGTACTCACGTTCCCAGCACCTCCTTCATATTGTACACCTCCTCCCGCCCTGACCACACTCCGGAGCCTGACACGCCGGTACTCACGTTCCCAGCACCTCCTTCATATTGTACACCTCCTCCCGCCCTGACCACACTCCGGAGCCTGACACGCCGGTACTCACGTTCCCAGCACCTCCTTCATATTGTACACCTCCTCCCGCCCTGACCACACTCCGGAGCCTGACACGCCGGTACTCACGTTCCCAGCACCTCCTTCATATTGTACACCTCCTCCACATTGGAGGCGCTAGACGTCAGTCGGCGGTCCTCTTTGGCCAGCTTCTCGCCGCTCTTGTACGGAATCTTCTTGCCGTCCTGGCGGTTCTCTTTCTTGCCGAAGAACGGCATGGCGACTCACGGCGCTCACACTCACACAAGCGCACGGCAACCCTGACCGGACTAACCGCACTACCACCTCACCGCGCGCATGTCCGATTCACTCACAACTGCGTCACTTCTCGGCACTCCGCTGCAGCCGTCTGCGTCGCGCACACCAAGATCCTTTCTCTCTTACCGTGGCGGCTCGACGTGGACCTCTCCTCGCCAGCAGCGCGCTCGGACTACTGCGAGCCAGCGCCGGCCGAGCGACGGTGGCGGCGCCGCCTCCGGTCGGGCGGTGCAGCCGAGGGAGAGAGTGGGGAGGGCGGGAGAGAGGCGGGCGCGGTCGAGGTCGCCGGCGCCGGCCGGCGGCGGCTGGACCGTCCCAGCTCTAGCCGAGTCCCCCAGGCCAGTGGCGATCTTTACGAGGTTCTTGTCGCCGGTTTCTGGGGCTGAGCGCCGGAGCTGTTGAGTGGGGACCGGTGTGGTATTTTGGTCCTGTGGTCCTGTGGTACTGTGGTCCTGTGGTCCGGTGGTCCTGTGGTACTGTGGTCCGGTGGTCCGGTGGTCCGACGACCCGGTGATCGGGGACGGTAGCCAAGTCCGTCGCTTTACGACGGCGCTGATGGCGGTATCGGGCCGTCACACGGCCGTCACACGTATCACACGGCCCACACGGCCGTCCATTCGGCGGCTCAGCCCAGGCGGCGACGGTGCACGGGCGGGGGCGGGGACAGGGGCGGGGCACGGGCGGGGGCGGGGACAGGGGCGGGGGCGGGGGCAGGGGCGGGGATGGGGGCGGGGGCAGGGGCGGGGGCACGGGCGGGGACAGGGGCGGGGATAGGGACGGGGGCACGGACGGGGGCAGAGGCGAGGACAGGGGCGGGGCACGGACGAGGGCACGGGTGGGTCACAGGCGGGGGCACGGGCGGGGGCGGGGGCGGGGGAAGGGGCGGGGCGGGGGAAGGGGAGCAGTGGTCCGCTGGCGACGGCATCAACCCTGGCGGGGCGACAGTTCGACACACAGTAGCACAGGGGTTGATACACTATCAGTATCCGCTCCTACGACGGAAAATTGTCTCCGACATTAGCCCGCTACAAGATAAAGTTATACACTAGGAATGCTTCTGATATGCTACTACATGTCATTAACGATGTCGGTCGTCGAATAGAGCAAACTAGCAAACTAACTCGGGATAAATTAGGATATGAGATTATGACCGAGCAAGATGACCGACTGAAACGAGGACTTTTATTTTGAATAATGTGAACAGGCTGTAGCGGACTAGTGTCTCACTTTCCCTGGACAGTCGTCTTGAAATGGTAAATGCACATAACATTTAAATGACGTTGAAGCTGCATTATATAATAAGTCCATAATTGATGGTATAATAACGTTATGTCTTACAAACGAGACCAAGTTTGCCACTGAAATGATGTGGTCAGGGTTGACCAGACACAAAAGCAATGTTTACGTTTCGGCTAAAGTGAAAACATGCGTGCCTAGGTCACATCCTAGGTCCCGAGGTCACATCGGCCTGCAAGAATAGTCTAAATACACAGGCAGGTGGGTGGGCTTATTAGTATGTCCAATGGTGGATGGAGGCGGAGCCCTATTCTACCATCTGGTATACCATTGACACACGAGTTGACCACCACCAAGAAGGATGCAAATTTTCAGAAGAAAATGTACGTATTCAAATACACATATTTTACTCTGTGTTTGTATAACTTATAGCCACTGGCGATTTCAGGGGCAGGGGCAAAATCCCCCCCCCCCTCCACGCTCAAGGGGGGCTGCAATTGAAATTAGCTCCCCCACCCAAACAAAAAAGAGAAGAAAAAAAACGCTGAAACTGGCGATGAAAATGGGTACTGACTAGTGGTGCCAGTTTCATAAAATATTTGTCCAATGTCCGACCGGTGTCCAAAACCATGATCAGCTGTCCGTCCGAAATTGTCCGAAAATCATTGTTTTTTCCGAAATTTGTCCGAAAGCAGAAAAAGTGTTTGATATGGAAATTAATTACCTGTAGCACACTTTCTTTTTTTAATAAAAAAGTAACTAAGAGATTTTCGCGACAAGCCTTCCTTGGGCATTGGATGTCCGAAAATGTCCAAAGAAATATGCTTATGTCCATCCGAAAACCAAATCGGTCTTCGGACAAATTCGGAATTCCGAAAATGATTGTACCGATTGGCACCACTCTAGTACTGACTACGAAAAATAACTTTTTGCGAAAGAAACAAA
This sequence comes from Chirona hameri, assembly GCA_036785665.1. Classification (NCBI taxonomy): domain Eukaryota; kingdom Metazoa; phylum Arthropoda; class Thecostraca; order Balanomorpha; family Balanidae; genus Chirona; species Chirona hameri. Next base: position 193,780 of record JAXIVJ010000221.1, on the reverse strand, counting down.
TCTTTGTTTTGCCTCGTTCGTGTTTCCTCTATCTGGTAGCATTTTGGTAGCAGTAGGGAAAGTGGCGCGTCTGGCGCTCTTTTTTATCTGGAGCGATTCACAACCATCGTAAGTTATAACTTCACACGCAGCGGCGCAGCCTTTGGTCTCACCTGCTGAGGAGCGCGTGAGTGAATTTCCATGTATATGTATGTACATACATACCTATGTTGTGTGCAATACGTCTACTAGTAGGCGGGGAGGATTTCGCCCAGGGAGGATGTGATCAGAGGGGCCATCGTAGCCTAGGGGGATCACATAATTAAAACAGTACAGAATGTGGTATGTTGTAAAACAACGACAAATAAGTTTTCGACAACGAGAACAAAAGTTTATTTTTTTATTTTTGGGAGTCAAAATCTCAAAATGTCAAAATTCCGAGATGGCCATTTTGAATATAATTTCCTTCCTTTTCCTTCGGAATTTGTTATTTTCAATTTGCTTCCAAACTCGAATGTCTACGATTTGTTAAACATTTATTGTTTTTCCACCAAAAATGACATGACATGACGTGATTAAAACGTTATTATCTCCCAAAATCCTCCGCTATTTGCATTGAAATGTTGCGATAAGACGTATAATTGATGCAGCTTAATGTACTGGAAGATTGACGTCGATATCTATCATTGTCTTCAAGTTATTCAGAAAATCCGGGAGGGGAAGATTCTGCCACCTCCAGCGGGTCCCGGGTTAATGAAAATACTATCCTGAATCTTCTTCAATTCAATTTCAGGAAACAACACAGTACGCACATGCCGATTGTGCACATGTACGATGAAGTTACAAAATCTCTGCAAAATAACGAAATAACATGCTCATTATACCTTGATTTACAGAAAGCTTTGGATACAGTTTGCTTAGCAATTCTCTTGAAAAAATACACCGCATTGTGATACGAGGGTCTTCTACAACACGATAGTCATATATTAATAAGAGGCATACAATGGCAATAATAGATGAGGTTGCATATAAGAAACAAATGATTAAAATTGGGGTCCCTCAGGTTCAATTTTAGGTCCTCTTGTATTTATTCTCTATATTAATGACACCAGCAATACAACAAACATAGGTAGGTACCTTTTACTTATTTGCTGATAATATACGGCAATGTGTATTCAAGCTAGAAATGTTGAAGAGCTCCAAATACAGATTAATTAATTAAATCCAAAAATTAACGAGTGGTTCCATGTAAATATATTATCACTAAATGCATCAAAGTTAAATTACCAAATATATTCCAGATCAGTGACGTGACCAGATCTTGACATAGTATTATTTGATACACCAATCACGAGAAAAAACATGCATTAAATACTTAGAAGTCTTGTAGATGAAAATCGTAAATGGAATAGTCATATGCTAGTGCTAACCCGTCCGCTCCGCTGGACGATTGGCTGGCATCTCCGGGATGGAGGTATCCGCACCAATTCAGCACGTTAATTAACTGGACTGGAACTGGAACTGCATAGGAAATAATTACCTATTACCCGTCAAGGGATCACCGCCCCACCAACTCCGGTGCGTCGGTGACTTATCCCATCTCCCACATATGCCCTATGCATAGCTAGCGGGCATCTCCGGGATGGAGGTATCCGCACCAATTCAGCACGTTAATTAACTGGACTGGAACTGGAACTGCATAGGACATAATTACCTATTTCCCGTCAAGGATCACCGCCCCACCAACTCCGGTGCGTCGGTGACTTATCCCATCTCCCACATATGCCCTATGCATAGCTAGCGGGCATCTCCGGGATGGAGGTATCCGCAGTCCAGTAGTTTCGAAGCATGGGCTTGCCTGCTAATCTGAGCGCTGCTCGGCACACGCTACTAGCGCTTTTCGCTAGCTGACGTCACAATTACGTCATGGAACAGACGCAGCAGGAAACAGACAGAACTCACAGAAGTACTGCCATACTCTGCTTCAGGGGCATATCACATCTGTGTTGGTTTTCATTTCAGTTCGATTTGTCTCATGCGCCACTATTGAAACACATCCGCTAGCGCTTTCGCCGCTTCTGCGATTTTTCACTAGCAGAGATAGCCTCTCGGCAGGCTCCACGGTTCCTATCGTGACGTATTCCCTTTCTGGCTTTTCATTGTCTGATGCCTGGTTGCCATGGAGAACGAAAGCGATACTAACGCTACTAGCGGCCGCTAGCATGCGTCCGAACAGCGCTCGGGAAAGTTTTTTAGACCCTCCCTATTCAATACAAACACAACATGACTGCATTTATCATGTGATCACGCCCTCCCTCAGCTAATGCAATACGAAATTGTTAACAATCATATTTACATAAATAAAGTGAACTACTCGTATTAATTTATTAGACCATTATTGATATATTGGTCAGTAATAAATTAATATGAGGAGTTGACTGTTTAGCAATAATAAATGTATCAAGTGATCAAAACAATACCTACACCCCTAAACCGGCAAAATAACAGTGCGGCAAAACAATAGCCGAAGTGCGCCAAAAAAAAATCAACCTTTGGACCTGCCATATATGGTTATGCTCCGCCCCGTTATGGTCACGTGGCATTTGAAGGGGGTTGGCTATGATCCAAAGTGGCGCCCTGGGCTATGATGATTCTCTAAAATGGAGCTCTCGACGTCGACACCTTGCATTCAGTGTCAAATCACTATTCCTGAAACACATCCTGTCAGCCCATGATCAATTCAACTGGGTATAACACACTTTCTTGTCCAATTTCCACCTCCGATTCTGCATACGACCTTGGTATATTGCCTTGTAATCTTGGGATATGAAGTGGCAATCTTGGGATATTTGAGTAATGATCTTGAGATCTCGGAAAACCGTGAATGACATCACTGATCCGCACCAATTCAGCACGTGAATTAACCAGGGCCTATTTTAAGGGAAAACCACTGGGGGGGGGGGGGGCAAGAAGATACCCCATTTTTGGGGGGCATATTTTTGTGGCAAAAAGGTACCCCCATTTTTCCCCTCCACGAATTTGGACCGGTGTTCCTATTTTGGTATTCGAGCTTATGAAATTCACTTCTCGAATTCACAACAACAAAAAATGTAGACATTTTCCCGAGAAAAAAAAAAAAAATTTGGGGGGTAAAACCCTCAAAATCACAAATCCGAGATAGCCATTTGGAAGAAAATGTCATTTCCTTTCTGTTGAGGTTTTGTATTTCCAATGTGCTTTGAAACTCGATTTGTTTACGATTTTTCAAACATTTATTATTTTTCCACCAAAAATGGCATGATGACATCATTAAAACGTTATTATCTCCCAAAACGCGGCATTAATTTCATTGCAATTTAGTGAGAAGACGTGGAATTGATGCCGTATAAGGTTCTGAAAGTGTCGCGTTGATATCTATCACAGTTTTAAAGTTATTGAGAAAATCCGGGAGGTGGCAGATTCTGCCCCCCCCCCCCCCCCCCAGCGGGGCGCGTGTCACCGGGGCTGCTTGAATAGCATCAGGTGCAGGGGCGGATCCAGAAAATCTTCGAGGGGGTCATCAATTGTAGTGGTGTCCGTACCTATACCCAAATCTGAAAACTCAACGGAATTGGTCCACTATTTTGAGGGTGCCCCTATTTCATTTTGTTTTATTGACAACGTTGGCTATAGGTATTTGCAATATCAGTCGTACCGTTTCTATCATTTAGAGTGCCGCGGATGGTGCTAAATATATTATTTGTACATTCAAGGGCGGCCCAAGACAGCTGATGAAGAATTGACCAAGATGGAAGTCGAGGTTCGTGACCAGGGAGGGGGGGGGGGGGGTTGGAAGCTGTTTTTACGAGCAGTAAATCTTAGGCATGCGATAAACTATTACTGTGCCGCGAAGCGGCTCCAAAATTTGAGGTTTTGAGCGGGTTGGAGAACTAATTTTTGCTATTGGAGCATGCAGGGTCAAAACGAGGAAATATGTCTGGAGCAAAAGATGGTGTCAAAAGATATGTTACCCCTCCCCCATTTAAGGTCATGGCCCCATATCCCTCCTCCTGCGGCCACCAGTGCGTACAGTTTATATTAGACCCTTTTGTACTGGAAAAGAAAACTGATTGATTTGTGCCACGTAGCGGCGCGGATTTTTTTGCTTTATTTTGTTTTTGTCTGGATAACTAGGCCCTAACAAATCGAAAGGTTCTATAATCTATATGTATCAGCCCAAGGGGGGCCCTCAGGGCCTCTCGAGTCCAATACGTTGTTGCCTCTGGTATAAAGGCACGTTGGTGCCCCTTCATGGTTGGTACCCAAGGGACGGGAGGCACGAAGGGACATTTTTTGGGCATAATTTAGCAACTTTAATTTAGCATCATTTCGCGATATTCTTCTTCTCTCCAGCGACCAATGCTTGTGATTTCATGGCGGCACCAGACCATTGTTTCCCTCCTGGATTCAAGGAGGTGGTCCTGGATTCAGGGAGGATTCACTGCCCCGGTGTCTCCCCTCGCCCCACAGTGCCGCCTACCGTCACGATGGTGCCCCTGGTACACCGGTGCAGTGGTGCTCTTGGTCCACCGGCGCAGTGGTGACATTGGTTCAAAGAACACCGAATGATTTGCGCCGCAAAGCGGCGCGGATTTTTGTTTGCTTTATTTTGGCGGTGCCCCTGGTGCCCCGGCGCGATAGTGCCACCATGGACCAGGGTGGAAGGGGGGGGGGGGGGCATGACCCCCGTGACCCCCCCCCCCCCTGGATCCGGTACTGATCAGGTGCGCTGTTCTATCATTGTCTATCATTAAAAGCAAGGGATATATAAAAACTTCAAATTCAATCACTTGAGAGAAGAAGAACTTCCGTTTTCATGAAGTTTTCTCCTAGGATCATTGTATTTCACGTGCAGTGCCGGGAACGCGCAAGGGGGCAGGGGGGGGGGCATACTTGTACTGCATTCCCCATCCCCTCCCACAGATTCCTGTGGGGGAGGACGGCATTTGCCCTTGATGTCCGCCCCCTGGATCTGCCAGTGGAGGCGGATACCCTCCCCACTTAGTTTTTTTTTTAAATAGAGGAAAACGACGCCATTTCGCAACGCCATTTTTTTGGTACAACTGCTTGCCTATCAATTGCCCAAATCCTGTTAATTTGTTTACCTCAGGTCTCCTCAGGTCACGTCACTAAGTCAAGTCTAGTGATTCCACTTCCAAAAAATGTTAGGTCATGCCGCAGCCACATTGTTTGACCGATCAGTTAGATACTCACAGGATTTAATCAGGTCATAAACACCTACAATTCTGCTATTTCGGATGATTTTTACATCGATGACCTAAGGTGAAATCTATTTTGTGACCTCCCAATTATAAGTCATTGGGGAAACATGAAAATGCATATAAATCCACAGGAAATGGCTAAATTTGACCAATTTTCACCAGTCCCGCATCTTTTGCAAAATACAAAGATCCAGTGGCGGATCTACGGTTGGACAAAATGGGCAATTGCCCCCCCCCCCCCTCCCCAACTGCCCAGTGTCAGAAAAGTGGTTCCACGATCTAAGTTCGCGGAACAAATTTTTCGCCAGCGGCGGAACACATTTTGTAATGCTTATACCAGTATTTTTTTGCGTAAATTTTGATACGCGTTTCTACACAACCTATTTTCATATATGCCAATGTGTGCATAAATTATGATGTGGAAAGTTGATGAAGCTTCAGTCGTATTTCCTGTACAGATATGGTCTTGTCGTCAGTCGGGAACCGAGACTCCCGGGTCGTATGTTAAAAAGGTACCTTGCATCGTTGCGTATGCGTATATGGGAAACTGGGCTCAAGTCTCAGTCTAAAGTACTGCCGTCTTTTGCATAACGTGTTTTTAGTGTCCCAGTGTTAGCCATGGTTCCGATGACGATGGTATCGGTGGCGGGGTTGTAGCCTGAATACGCAAAAACTTTTTTGGGAGGTTTTAACAAGTTTTATTTTATTTTTGGAAACGTACCAGTTTTCCTTCCCTTAATCACTGCAGAAATTTCGGATGTTGGGAATTTGGATGTTCCGCCTTACGATTTTTTTACAATTTGTGTCGCATGTCGCGTCACGTTCCGGCCATTGTTCGGAAAGTCAAGTATCAGTCTATTGTTTATGCTAGTCAGTCTATGGGCGTTGGATGGAAAGAATCGACTTCAGAATGCCTCCGCCCCCCCCCCCAACTTTCGAAAGGTGGTGGTGCCCCTGCAGGGCAGTAGTTTCTGAGATAGAAATACGTGGTGCATACGTGCGCACGTTCAGAAGCACCCCACCCCTGACTTGTGGGAAAGTGGCGGCTGATAGATCCCTAACCAGTAACCACACACCAAATTTGAACACAATCTGCTCAGCAGTTGCCCTCACCCACTCCAGATTGTATGGCGAATTTCCTGATCCAACAGCCCCCGATCTCTCCCACTCTGCCGCTAATGGGCAATTGTTCAAAGTATATTGAAATTCAAGATATTCCGGAAATAATTTAAAGTTGCTTATTTTGGCTGGGAAATACTCAAACTTAGGAATATCATGACATTTGCATTGGATTTGTATACATTTATCACCAGGTAAGCATATTTTATTTTAATTGAATACCTATCAAGCGAAAAATGACATGGAAATACTGAAATAAGGGTGGGCAACATTTCTTGACTGGGGAGGGGGCAAAACGGCTCACTGGGGGGCATTTGCCCCCCCCCCCCAGTTAACATGTTAAAATAGGCCCTGGAATTAACTGGGACTTTTAAACTGAATAAAATGAGCGGTGCCGGATAGACAAACAGATAGACAGACAGATAAACAGACAGATAGACAGACATATAGACAGACAGATAAACAGACAGATAGACGGACAGATAGACAGACAGATAGACAGACAGATAGGCAGACAGATAGACAGACAGATAGACAGACAGATAGACAGACAGATAAACAGACAGATAGACAGACAGATAGACATACATATAGACAGACAGATAGACAGACAGATAGACAGACAGGTAGACAGACAGATAGACAAACAGATAAACAGACAGATAGACAGACAGATAGACAGACAGACAGATAGACAGACAGATAGACAGACATATATACAGACAGATAGACAGACAGATAGACAGACAGATAGACAGACAGATAGACAAACAGATATACAGACAGATAGACAGACAGATAAACAGACAGATAGACAGACAGATAGACAGACAGATAGACAGACAGATAGACAGACAGATAGACAGACAGATATACAGACAGATATACAGACAGATAGACAGACATATAGCCAGACAGATAGACAGACAGATAGACAGACAGATAGACAGACATATAGACAGACATGTAGACAGACAG
>JAXIVJ010000221.1:153943-183943 GCA_036785665.1 Chirona hameri | reverse complement strand
ACAGATAGACAGACAGATAGACAGATAGACAGACAGATAGACAAACAGATAGACATACATATAGACAGACAGATAGACAGACAGATAGACATACAGATAGACAGACAGATAGACAGACAGATAGACAGACAGATAGACAGACAGATAGACAGACAGATAGGCATACAGATAGACAGACAGATAGACAGACAGATAGACAGACAGACAGACAAACAGATAGACAGACGCTTATTACATAGTAATATAGATATAGTGTAATGTGTGTGATAAGCCGTAATATAGGAGTTATTGGAATATCCAAGGTTTATTTATCCTCACAGCAATTTCTATTACAGTACAATGCATGAATTCCGCCCCATCTAAATTATTGTGCAGTAATCTGGATTATGGGGTAAGAATTATGAAACTAACCTTAAAAAGCTTTTTATAGTGCAGAAACGAGCGATTTGTTCGCTCCTGCAGCTCAGTGGCAGAGCGCTGGGCTTCTGACCTTTCCTGGTAGTGACAGCCCGAGTTCGAGTCAAAGCTAAAGCCTACATTGTCAAAGCCTTGCACTCCTCTCAGACGTTACCAGGCACGTAGCCAAGCCACCCCCCCCCCCCCCCCCCCCCCCTGGAAGCCAGGAAGGCCCTTTTCGGCGCGCTGTGCGCGTCGAAAAGGGCCGGCGAGACCGCGCGAAGCTCGGTATCATGGGCTCTTTACCACGCGAAGCGTGGTCTTTAGAGAGTTTAGAGGACTTCAGAGGCCTTTTAGGGCCACCAGGACCCTCTCTGAAAGACCAGAGGGCCCCTACGTTCAAAAGAGCCCTAAGCATATCAGAGGGGCCCCTGTCCAGACCGAAAGGGCCCCTGAGCGGGTCAGAGGGCCCCCTGAGCACGTCGAATGTGTCCCCTGAACACGTCGAATGGGCCCCTAGCCAGCACAGAGGGGCCCCTGGGCAGGTCGAGAGGCCCCTGAGCATGTTGGCAGGGCGACAAAGCAGCCAGCGCAGTCCGACCAGAAGAGTCGCTGGGCAGATTGGAGGGGCTCCTGGGCAAGTCAGAAGGGCCCCTGGCTAGACCGAAAGGGTCCCTGGGCCGGTCGGAAGGCCCCTTCAACATGCCGGATGAGTTCCTAGCCAGACTGGAGGGGCCCCTGGGCAGGTCGGAGGGGCCCCTGAGCAGGGGCGGCGGATTGCGGGGGGCAGGGTACCCAAAATGTCCCCCAGTCAAAAATCCTGGGGGGAGGGCATAAGGGTCATTTTGCCCCCCAGATTTTAGCCTGTTTAATCTGGGAGGCAAAATGACCCTTTTGCCCCTCCCCCCCAGGAGTTTCAACTGGGGGGGGGGGGTCAAACTACAAACTTCAGAGCCCTCGGGGTCATATATCCACAGGCGCGGCAAAAGAGCTGACTGACAGCCTCATCTTCTAATGCCGCCCCAGTGGCAATATCATGTGTCATGTCCGACGATTAGTAATACGTCGCCAGAGCGAGATCTCCAATAGCTTACTTTTCCTTTTATTTTCCCAACAATTTTATCAGCAGGAAATTATTATTCTTTAAAAATGGGTCTTCTGGAAATCTCCAAAACCTTGTTAAACGAGTGCATTTTCACCCGCGCGGCTTTATCAACTCAAAACAATCCAGTTGAAACCAAATACAAAGAGTCGAATCGAATAGAAAAATCACAAACAAAGAATCAAATATATTATTTTCACTTGATAAAGGCGAACGCCGAACATACATCCAAATTGTATTGTATTGTATTGGTCATTGGCAGTGGCGTCGCCACACAATTTTGAGAGGGGGCCAGCCAGGGGTAGGGGGGACGTCCCAAGCGTCATACTACATCATATTACGTCACATTACGTCATATTACGTCACGCTACGTCACATTACGTCACACTACGTCACACTACGTCACACTACGTCACACTACGGCACATTACGTCACACTACGTCACACTACGTCATACTACGTCACATTACGTCACATTACGTCACATTACGTCACATTACGTCACATTACGTCACATTGCGTCACATTACGTCACACTACGCCACATTACGTCACACTACGTCACATTACGTCATACTACGTCACATTAAGTCACACTACGTCACATTACGTCGCACTACGTCACATTAAGTCGCACTACGTCACATTACGTCATACTACGTCACACCGCATGACATTGCGACACGCCGCGTCACCCTGCGTGACAGACCGGCGTCAGTGGTGGCTCCAATCCGTGCCACAGCACCACCGGAGGCTCCCTGCCATCCAGAGCCATCTCCGCCGTCCGAAGCAGGCAGATTACATCTCCGAACAACCTGCCATGAGGCCGGAGTGGCCGGGCCGACTGCCGGCGGGGCGGGGCGGCCCCGGCCCTCCTCCTCCTACCTCTCTCACCGGTCACCGGCGGCCAGGCCGGCAGGCTGGCAGTTGATCTGAAACCCAGTCCGATCAGCATCGGCCGGCAGTAACTCAGAGCGAGGCGCAGAGCAGTGCCGAGTGTTATCAGTCCATCAGCGAGCGGCTCATCGCAGGAGTCTGAAGCGTCCGGCCAGAGGTGATCAATTATTGGCCCGGCAGCGAGGCACGTGTCCCGCGCCCAGCGTCACTTCAGCAGACATGGGCTATGCCCCCCCCCCCCCAGCGTCACTTCATCTGGGTAGTCTCTCGTCCCGCCCCCAGCGTCACTTCATCTGAGCAGTCTCTCCGCTCTCGTCCCGCCCCCAGCGTCACTTCATCTGGGCAGTCTCTCGTCCCGCCCCCAGCGTCACTTCATCTGGGCAGTCTCTCGTCCCGCCCCCAGCGTCACTTCATCTGGGCAGTCTCTCGTCCCGCCCCCAGCGTCACTTCATCTGGGCAGTCTCTCGTCCCGCCCCCAGCGTCACTTTATATGGGCAGTCTCTCGTCCCGCCCCCGGCGTCACTTCATCTGGACAGTCTCTCGTCCCGCCCCCAGCGTCACTTCATCTGGACAGTCTCTCGTCCCGCCCCCAGCGTCACTTCATCTGGGCAGTCTCTCGTCCCGCCCCCAGCGTCACTTCATCTGGACAGTCTCTGCTCTCATCCCGCCCCCAGCGTCACTTCATCTGGGCAGTCTCTCGTCCCGCCCCCAGCGTCACTTTATCTGGGCAGTCTCTCGTCCCGCCCCCAGCGTCACTTCATCTGGGCAGTCTCTCCGCTCTCGTCCCGCCCCCGGCGTCACTTCATCTGGGCAGTCTCTCGTCCCGCCCCCAGCGTAACTTCATCTGGACAGTCTCTCGTCCCGCCCCCAGCGTCACTTCATCTGGGCAGTCTCTCGTCCCGCCCCCAGCGTCACTTCATCTGGACAGTCTCTGCTCTCATCCCGCCCCCAGCGTCACTTCATCTGGGCAGTCTCTCGTCCCGCCCCCAGCGTCACTTTATCTGGGCAGTCTCTCGTCCCGCCCCCAGCGTCACTTCATCTGGGCAGTCTCTCGTCCCGCCCCCAGCGTCACTTTATCTGGGCAGTCTCTCGTCCCGCCCCCGGCGTCACTTCATCTGGGCAGTCTCTCGTCCCACCCCCAGCGTCACTTCATCTGGACAGTCTCCGCTCTCATCCCGCCCCCAGCGTCACTTCATCTGGGCAGTCTCTCGTCCCGCCCCCAGCGTCACTTTATCTGGGCAGTCTCTCGTCCCGCCCCCGGTGTCACTTCATCTGGGCAGTCTCTCGCCCGCCCCCAGCGTCACTTCATCTGGGCAGTCTCTCCGCTCTCGTCCCGCCCCCAGCGTCACTTCATCTGGGCAGTCTCTCGTCCCGCCCCCGGCGTCACTTCATCTGGGCAGTCTCTCGTCCCGCCCCCAGCGTCACTTTATCTGGGCAATATCGTCCCGCCCCCGGCGTCACTTCATCTGGGCAGTCTCTCGTTCCGCCCCCAGCGTCACTTTATCTGGGCAGTCTCTCGTCCCGCCCCCATCGTCACTTCATCTGGGTAGTTTCTCCGCTCTCGTCCCACCCCCAGCGTCACTTCATCTGGGCAGTCTCTCCGCTCTCGTCCCGCCCCCAGCGTCACTTCATCTGGGCAGTCTCTCGTCCCGCCCCCGGCGTCACTTCATCTGGACAGTCTCTCGTCCCGCCCCCAGCGTCACTTCATCTGGGCAGTCTCTCGTCCCGCCCCCCGCGTCACTTCATCTGAGCAGTCTCTCCGCTCTCGTCCCGCCCCCGGCGCCACTTCATCTGGGCAGTCTCTCGTCCCGCCCCCAGCGTCACTTCATCTGGGCAGTCTCTCCGCTCTCGTCCCGCCCCCATCGTCACTTCATCTGGGCAGTCTCTCCACTCTCGTCCTGCCCCCAGCGTCACTTCATCTGGACAGTCTCTCGTCCCGCCCCCAGCGTCACTTCATCTGAGCAGTCTCTCCGCTCTCGTCCCGCCCCCAGCGTTACTTCATCTGGACAGTCTCTCGTCCCGCCCCCAGCGTCACTTCATCTGGGCAGTCTCTCGTCCCCCCCCAGCGTCACTTCATCTGGGCAGTCTCTCATCCCGCCCCCAGCGTCACTTCATCTGGGCAGTCTCCCCGCTCTCGTCCCGCCCCCAGCGTCACTTTATCTGGGCAGTCTCTCGTCCCGCCCCCAGCGTCACTTCATCTGGGCAGTCTCTCGTCCCCCCCAGCGTAACTTCATCTGGACAGTCTCTCGTCCTGCTCCTAGCGTCACTTCATCTGAGCAGTCTCTCCGCTCTCGTCCCGCCCCCAGCGTCACTTCATCTGGACAGTCTCTCCGCTCTCGTCCCGCCCCCGGCGTCACTTCATCTGGACAGTCGCTCGTCCCGCCCCCAGCGTCACTTCATCTGAGCAGTCTCTCCGCTCTCGTCCCGCCCCCAGCGTCACTTCATCTGGGAAGTCTCTCGTCCCGCCCCCAGCGTCACTTCATCTGGACAGTCTCTCGTCCCGCCCCCAGCGTCACTTCATCTGGGCAGTCTCTCGTCCCTCCCCCAGCGTCACTTCAGCAGACATGGGCTATGTCCCGCCCCAGCAGAGGATATGGTAAGAATGGCGTCCCACACAGTTGGTTGCAAAGTGTAGCCTAATATAGCTTAGGCGTAGAAACATGGGAGGTGTGGGGGGGGGGGGGGCTGAGACCATGGGGCCCTTCACTTTTCGGCCCATTTTTTTGGTTGCAATATTGCATTTTGTTAGGCGATGAAAGTTGTTGATGGCAAAAGGTTCGCCAAGACGAGAAGAGCCCAAATCTGCAAAGAAATATTGCATAGTTAGGGGGGGGGGTTCTTAAGACGAGATAAAGTTTCACTGACCCCCACTTTTCGTGACGTTCCTACATCCCTGTAATACGAGTATAGGGCAATCCTAAGCAGTAATGCAGTGAACAGTCTAATAGACAAATGCCCCTTCACATGAGCATAATATTGAATACAAATAAGCTTGGAATTTTAGAAATTAGGACATTAGCAAATATTTCTGGCCTTGGATCTCTTATCATGAATAGAAATTAAGTTATGGGGCTAAACATTTTTGCTGGAGCATGCTCTTTATCCATTTCGTTTTCGGATGTTTTCTATTTGAGCGACATAAATCAGGTGACAGTTTTGTTTTTAATTCTGACAAAGCAATCTAGCCTGATTGCCGAAATCACTGTTCTAAAGTCTGGGTAACCTTTATGGCAAACTGATGCCACCGGTTACGAACATTCTGAAGCATTTTTCGAAACAATTGGTTTTTGTACGTTTTCTTGTTTCTGTAAGACGGGAACTGGTATCTCCAGGGAGAATGGCAATCATCGGGTTAAATGCAGCGGTCAAATTGTCTACATTCCACGCCGTTTTATTTGAGGAACAAAAACTCCACAGCCATGGATCTTCTCATTCAGGTCAAATCAGCTGAATGTTTCGCTAAATTAGGCCCGAGATGTGACTCGAATCGCTTTCTGCCGCTCATTCACTCCGCTCTGGGGAAAGTTTGCCTCCCCGCTGGCGTCCGGTGAAGAACCGGGTCCGGCCTGGCGATTGGCCGGTCTGGCCGGTCAGCCGCGTGGTAAAAACTCTGCCTTGACCACAACAAAGCCCAGCGGCGATGAATGGTGCTGACGGCGGCCATGTATGAGGCAAACAGCTGGACGGGCTGACGGCCATTTATGAGGCGAACAGCTGGACGGGCTGACAGCCATTTATGAGGCGAACAGCTGGACGGGCTGACGGCCATTTATGAGGCGAACAGCTGGACGGGCTGACGGCCATTTATGAGGCGAACAGCTGGACGGGCTGACGGCCATTTATGAGGCGAACAGCTGGACGGGCTGACGGCCATTTATGAGGCGAACAGCTGGACGGGCTGACGGCCATTTATGAGGCGAACAGCTGGACGGGCTTGCCGGACACGGTGGGCAACAAATAATCGACCAAAACTTCCCACACAACTGAGGATATCGTATAATTCATGCTGCGATAACTACCACATACAAAGGCAATCTAAATTCTCCAGGTCCGTCTCGGTCTCGGCAGCCGGGGACGGCGCACCGCTCGGTCTCGGCAGCCGGGGACGGTGAGCGGTTTTTTGCCGGCCCTGTGTCGTCAGCTGGGTACTGCACGAGCTGCACTGCAGAGACCGCGGGCCGGCATGTAAGTGCGCTTTGTCACGTAACGTGGGACGGAGCGTAACGTGGGACGGAGCGTGACCTGAGCATGAAGCGGGTCAGTTCATATCCGTCGGATCAAACACAAAACCGTCTAGTCCGGATCCGAATCCAAATCCAAATTCATGATTTGTTATCAAGGGTGATGCAATCTGATTCAATCCATACCTACAGGATTCTAAGAAATGCGAATAACTAATTATAATCGAGTATTTGGATGATTTGATGAGCAATAATTACAGATAAACCGATGCATTGCCATAATTTTGCAGTTAAAATATTGCTGTCGAATAATTAACCAAAAATATAATAAAAAAACGTTTATGGTCAAATTTACGGATCAGTTCCAATACAAATCCCATATATTGCATTGGACCATGCATGCAATGGATTGTGATCCGATCCAATCCACTGCGGACCATGAGTGGAATAGATTCAATGGATGCATCCAATCCACTGCGGACCATGAGTGTAATAGATGTATGGATGCATCCAATCCACTGCGGACCATGAGTGTAATAGATGTATGGATGCATCCAATCCACTGCGGACCATGAGTGTAATAGATGTATGGATGCATCCAATCCACTGCGGACCATGAGTGTAATAGATGTATGGATGCATCCAATCCACTGCGGACCATGAGTGTAATAGATGTATGGATGCATCCAATCCACTGCGGACCATGAGTGTAATAGATGTATGGATGCATCCAATCCACTGCGGACCATGAGTGTAATAGATGTATGGATGCATCCAATCCACTGTGGACCATGAGTGTAATAGATGTATGGATGCATCCAATCCACTGCGGACCATGAGTGGAATAGATTCAATGGATGCATCCAATCCACTGCGGACCATGAGTGTAATAGATGTATGGATGCATCCAATCCACTGCGGACCATGAGTGTAATAGATGTATGGATGCATCCAATCCACTGCGGACCATGAGTGTAATAGATGTATGGATGCATCCAATCCACTGCGGACCATGAGTGTAATAGATGTATGGATGCATCCAATCCACTGCGGACCATGAGTGTAATAGATGTATGGAGGAGCCCCGCGGCGAAGCTGCAGCCACGTACACGCTCCTATCGAGCTGGGCCGTCACGGCGATCGTCACGGCGATCGTCACGGCGATCAGCCGGTGACGTTATCATGAGAACGTGGCCATGTGTTCGCGGCACAAAGCACCAGGCTGCCCTCCAGTGGCGAAGCAGACAAAGTTAGAAAGCGCCACGTGCCGGTTGGATATGTCTCACACTCATCCCACCCCGGGCCTTCTGAGATAGAGAACACACGTGCCGGATGGGAACGTTTCCCACGACCCTGCGAGCTTTCCGCAGTAGAGTCAATTGGAGATGTTCCACACGACCCCGAGTTGTCCGAAACCGGCCACGACGAACATAACTCTGTAACTTTAGAGCCATCTATGATGCAACTGTCAGCCACGACGAACATAACTCTGTAACTTTAGAGCCATCTATGATGCAACTGTCAGCCATGCCGAGCATCGAGCAGCCATTCAGGGAGCCCTTCAACTTTGGAAGTGGTTCCTGAGTCCTAACAAACATGAGCAAACATTCCAGGTCGTTGTTCGCGTGCTATGTGATCCTTTGGAATGCGATGATTCTGCTGGGACGGCTTCGCAAAATGAACACATAGTTTGAGTGATATGCATGTCAAGGATGCCAGAGCTGGACTACAATGTAGTTAGCCGCATGATACAATCGGCGATGTTGCGGGAATTCCTGTCCATGTTTTACTAAACACACCACTGAATATTGCAGTGAGTCCAGCTAGTCGAGTCCGGTCCAGCAAGGAGTGGCCTTCTGACCAAGGGCGGATCCAGCCGGTCCTCTGGGGGGGGGGGCAAACAGTTTTTGGGGGATTTTACCTACCTCCAATTTCAAATTTCTTCCCGGATTTGGGCTACTTTATTTTGCAATCACACGATTTATAATGATTTCTTTATTTTGATATTTTTGTGATTTTTTTTCTCTCGCTTTTCGACCTTTTGGGATATTGAAAAAGGAAAGATGTCAGCTTGCAGTTTGCATTGTTCCGACATTGCCTTACACTGAGCAAAACTATGTCAATTGTCAGCTGTGCCTATGTTAAGTGTTCTCGTTCCAGACTGCAAGGACAAAACATGACAAATGTGTGCCGAATCAAGCCGCCTTAAGAGCAAGGGCTGATCCATCCGTTCGTCTTGGGGCCAGCTACTTTTTGCTACTAGGTTCGACAACCCTCGCCAAAAAAAAGCAAGAGCAACTTAGATTTTAATCGTTTTTTTTTTGCAGTCAAGGAAAACAATGTTAGTGGAAAGAAGCTAACATATTTTTTTACAGAACTTGGAGCACCAAATAAATGGTAGTTTTCTTCATAATTTCCAGCTCCGAATCTCGGATAATAAGCAGAGGGGAGGATCCGACCGGAAAAATAAATGCGCATTTCGCTCCACAAATGCTTGTCGTCGTTAGATGATCGTTAGATAAAAAGAGCTAAAGGTGAGGACGTCAAACATAATCGACCCAGTCGTACTTCTGCCATTTAAAAAAAAAATAATACAGATGACCCGATCATAGCGTCAAATTCAATATGAATTTCAAGAAACTTCAGCTTATTCCAATCTGTGCACCGCATAGGGATAGGATAATCAACTTCCGTTGCCAGGTTCTTGAAGAAAATATATCCCTGCTCCCGGACCTTGAGGCCATTTGCGCATCTCGGCGGGCATAGACACGACACAGGCAGACGAAGTAACTGATACCTACTACGGCGAACGCTGCATTTATCATATTACTTTTTGACAATAAATTATCCTGGGAGGAGCATATATCAAATGTTGTAAAAAAGTGCAACTCCATTCTTCTTTCACTTTACAAAATTCGTCACCACCTCACACCAGAGACCCGCAAGATCCTTATCCCGCGCACTGCAAGGGGGGTTGATTTCTGCCCCCCCCCCCCCCCTCAGGTTTTTAAAAGATAGCGAAAAAACGGCGGCGCGCAGCGCCGCCGGGTTTTCGCACACCTGTCAGGACATCAATTGCGCACACTTTGAAGAAAACAAATATCCTCGGGTCATCTCAGGTCAGGTCACCAGACCAGGTCAAGTGACCCCACCTCCAAAAATGTTTGAAGTTGTGCCAAAGCCAGAGTTTTGCACCAATCAGTTTGAAACTTACAGGATGTCATGAGGGCATAAGTACTTACAATTCGTTTATCTCGGAATTTTGATATCGGTGACCTAAGGTCAGGTCAATTTCGTAGCCTCCCCATAATAAGTCAATGGGGAAATATACAAATGCTAAGGATATGCATGATATTAGTCCAATTACTTCTGGATCATGTTATTATAGAATATTCTTGATGATTCAAGTGTAAGTTTTGTTCAGTAACCCCTATTGGGTCATTTGAGGTCATGCGAGGTCACCATCACCTTTTTGTCAATAACTCCCGACATAATGAAGATAAAGGAATGAAACAGACATCAATGTATTTGTCTCGTCGAGACACGTCTTCCCATATGCAAGATGTCATACTTGGGTCACCACTTGACCTTGACCTGAGGTCAAATTTTGAAGTTGACTTAACAAGGTTACGATGTACATGATTCGAAGCGCCTTGACAAGATAAACACAATGGCGTAAATAGTTTTCCGTTATCTTTATTATATAAAAAGTTAATAGCGAAAAACAATTTAGCCAAAAAACGTCATTTTTTCCTTTTTTGACGTCTGCAGCCTCAAATATTGTTCTGAGAACAAATTTGAGGACACCTGAGCAATTGTAAATTGCACTGGATGGCGTTTGCTTTTTCGGTTTGTTTCTAACTAGCATAGTTTCTGAGATATATGGGAATTTCTGGAGCGATGTCCTAAAACAGGACAAACTGGAAATTTTGACCTTTGATAACCTCTGGTGACCTCAATTTTGACCTGACCTAAAACAATACAAAATACTTTCGATAGAACATGTATCAAGCTATCAAATGCATATTTCCGCTTCTCGCTACGTAGCGTAGTTTTCGAGATCTTAGGGGGGGGGGCGGAAATCAACCCCCCTGCAGTTCGTGTTCGGCGCAAAGCCCCTGCCGTGCGCGGGTTATTCATGCTCACGTGTTTCCCCACATCATCTACTGTCTCTCAATCTGGGGTGGAGCTGCAGCCTGTCACTTGCACAGAATTCAAAAACTAATAAATTTTGCGGCTCGGATAGAAACAGGTGCTCGAAAATTTGACCACATCTCGCCTATTTTAGATCAACTTGGCTGGCGCAAAATTGACGACCTGGTCAAACATCGTGACTGCATCAAAGTCTTCAAGGCTTTGAATGATGCAAACACTCCGAAAGCTGTCCAGTCGTTATTTGTCCGACGTTCGGCCGTGTCGCAGCGAGTTACTCGCGCAACAGTCAGTGGCGAGTTACAGCTTCCTCCGTTTCGGCTTTCTTTGGCTCGCAGTACTTTTTCATACCGTGCATCTCAGTCCTGGAACAACCTGCCGGCAGCCGCCTCGGCTGCTCGTACGCTACCAGATCTTCTCGCCGCTATACCAAATCATCTGTGATTTGACATCTCATCTTTGGTGCAAAGATGGTTTAGCATTTGTATTTGCATCTGTATTAACATTTATGCGTCTGATGTAGGCATATGTACTAGCGCCTTCCCGAGTATGTGACGGGAGAAGTCTCTAGCGTCCTTGACCGATGTATGTGTAATGTGTATGCCTCTATGTACTCATCTTGACGGTGTTTTTGAAACGGATCAAACACTAAACCACAACGTGGAATGATTCGCCAATATATGAACTGAACTGAACTGAACTGTCATACGTCTATGGCAGAAAACCTCTCCGAGCATTCAGGGTTGCTTACCTGCTTACAGCGGCAGCCTGCAATATAGCCGGCGACTTCCCGATCGCGCAAAGAAGTCAACGACTTCGCTGACGGATGGCATTAGATCTGGGCGGGTTTTGCACATGACAGGGGCGGAGTTTCCTATACACTTGGTGGGGCGACTCCCCCACCAACATTGGTATTTGCCCCACCAACATTGATTTTTGCCCCACCAACTTTAAAAGAAACTGGAGCTGGCCAATATACTTGCACAAGTAACATCAACTACTTCTGACGTCTTTAAAATGTGAAATTAATTGAATCTGAGGAAGAGCTGTTATCGCTATATTGTTTACATTAATACAAAATAAATTAGGGGATGATATATAATTTAATGAATGTATAACATAAGCAGAATATGGTACTAGCGCCTTATACCAGTTTCATCAGAAATTATATCATGATTGGAGCATCTGCAAAAAATGTTGCTTGATGGCTTTGTAGCTAGGCCTGAAACTACAGCAGCTTTTACATTTACATTAAGTAAATACCTTCAAATCTGGGAAAACTTTGTTGAGTCAAACATAAATGGCATCACCAAACTGTGGTTATCACCACCACACCTTTCCATAAACGTAGAATGTCAAAGAGCACAAGGAGTTTCAGAAAGTAGCAATCCTGTAGCCTAGTACCTCTGAACCTTATTTATGTTTTCCAGGACCATCATAATCCTTCATGATAGTGGATGTGACTTGGACTGACGGTGGAGGCACACTAAGTTAGTTGGCAAGTATCATGAGCACCAATGGATGAGACCTTTCTTGTTAATTTGGGGGAAATAGCTTATAAAAAGTTACATTTTCAGGGAAAAAAACATCTGAAGAACATCTGTCTGTATTGCATGCAAGGGAAGTACAATTTAATGAAATGCAAACCAGAAATCAAAGCTCTAATACTCAAACATTTTGGCCAAGGAACCAATATAAGATAACCATATGCCTATACTAAGATATTGAGGAGGCAAAAATAGCGATATACACGTTTCATCTACCAGCCCTTTTCACCACAACCTTGACCACAACTTGTCAGCAAAAGTTTCAGTGCGTCGATTTTGTATCTAATGAAGTCAATTTCACAACCTAAAGTAGGTAACCTCAAGAGCTACACATTTGACTTTCTAAGACAATATTTTAGTTACAAAAATCAAGCACTGGCGAATGCCAACATTTTTATAGTAATTTTACATTTTCTTTTCATTGTTAAAATCCCAGTTTTCAAAGCAATGCTATTCAAAAGAAGAAAAAATACATTAACAAGTTTTTTTTTGTCGTGACAAATGCTGCTTGAATGTTTCGAATTAAAATGCTAAATTGTTGTTATGTATCAGAGTTGTGTTGTACCTACTTCAAGTACAATTATACCCAATATTTCCCTTGTTTAAACTCTGTAACCATTTTCCATTTAGTGTACACATTTACTGGTAGTGACTTTTGATGTTGCATAGCATGTAAGTATTGAATCACAAAGCATCTCTTATATGCTCTGTTGAGTGTTGTAAGAGGAGTGCATACCAACTTACCATTTTCATATTTTGACAAATGACCTTACTGAAGATGTCTATACCCAAGGAGGGAGAAACCTTTTTTCCCCCCCAAGGACCTGTTTCAGTGCCTTGGTGTCTGGTATGCTGATGTTATTGTTATGTTGTTGAGGCTGCTATAGCCTGCCTTCCAGGGGTGCAGCCAGGGGGGGGGGGCAAGGGGGGCAATTGCCCCCCCCCCCTTACGGGTCACAGGGGCCCCGCCGAGATTGGCCCAGATTCCATTTGCATTAGCTAAATGGCTTTCAAGAAGTCACAGAGGAGCCCACCGATGGGCCCAAAAAACTATCCAGGGGCCTCTCGAGCATGTCCAGGGGCCTCATTGAGCCCACTTTAGGGCGCAAAAACATGCCCAGGGACTTTTAGAGCATGCCCTGGGGCCCATTGAGCCCACTCAGGGGCACCAAAACCGGCCCAGGGGTCTCTAGAGCATGTACACTTGTCCAGGGGCCAATTGAGCCCACATACGGCCTAACAAATATGCCCAGTGGCCTCTCGAGCATGTCCATGGGCCCATTGAGAATGTGCAGGGGCCTCTCTAGCCTGGCCAGGGGCCCACTATAGTCTGTTTGTAGGCCTCTTGAACCTGCCCAGGGGCCCATTATAGTTTTTACAGAGGCCCATCGAGTCTGTTCAGAGGCCTCTTGAACCTGCCCAGGGGCCATTAGAGCCTGCTCAGAGGCCTCTCCAGCCATTTGCCATTTGCCATTGAGTCTGCGAATGGGGCCCTCGAGCCTGCCCAGGGGTTGCTAGCCGTCGCCTGGAGCGCCTGCATAGCTGGAGCGCCTGCTAGCCGTGGTCGGCGCAGTCATAATGAGCGGTAATGTGCTGTACTCTGACCCACCTGGTGCAATGTTTTCTTGGGTTTAAAAATGGTAATTTGATAAGTCTGATGCGTTTTAGAATTAATTAACGGTGGTAGTACAAAACAATTTAACCATTTTCCTCTCAGGAGAGTGTGTGCTGCAATATTTGTCAGCCAGGGGCGTCGCCGACGGGAGGGTGGGGGGGGGGGGGAGGTCTGGGCAAACTCCCCCCCCCACTTTTAGAAGGCGGGGGGGGGGCAGGGGTTCTCCACCTTACTGAACACCCTCTCCGCCTCCGCCGTTGTAATCCGAAGGACGGCAAAGACCTACAAGAACAAGGATGGATTGGACCGATTGTTCTATTGTAGACTTGCTTGACCGAAATGGTGCTGGATAGAAAGAATGAAATAAGGACACCTGAAAACGTGATATTCATTAAACTTATAAATTAGTCCTCGCCCTGGTGGTGAGTCATTTTGACCCCCATCCCTGAGGGTTTTCAAGAATAGCGGGAAAATGGCGGCGCGCAATGCCGCCAAATTTGCCACAGCTATTGGTGCATCAATAACCCACATTGTGTGAAAATGTTGACCCCGGGTCATCTCAGGTCAGGTTACCAGGTCACAGGGGCGTAACACAAGCTCAAAGCTACTGGGTACACTGGCTGACCACAAACGCTTAGTCCTGTCCTAAAAAAATATCCCCCCTCCCAAAAAAACTACACGAATTTAAGCCACTTCAATTTCTAGTGCTGAGTTTTTTTAAGTTTTCTATTTAACTTTTATTAATTTTAACTATATTTTATACAGCTGCATGATTGGGAACTGCTGGGCTGTCGCGTCTCCCTCATGCCGATGGCACAGCCTACATCAAAGCCATGTGCTGTTGTAGTTGCGCCCATACCGGGGCGCCCAGGCTCCAGCGGCAGCAGGGGCGCCTACAGGGGCGCAACGTCAAAACATGGTACTGAAAAAAATGGCGTTGGGGGCGACATCAAACGGTATTTGCTTTTACGGGCGCTTATTGTACGGTTTAGAGGGCACCGGTTCCGCTCCATGGGGTGGCATTTGCCTCTATAGGGGCGCCTAATCTCTGACTTTCAGGGCGCCTTTCCTGTCCCTAGGGCGCGATTTACTTCTAGAAATCCTCATGGCCCAATGTCCAAGAGCGCCTGTACTGTGTGTGGGGGGGGGGGGGGGGGTGGGGGGAGGTAAATTGCATCCTAACACGCGCAGTGGTTGTGCCCCACATGTTTTTCGTTAATAGCTCGAAAACAAAGCGGAGCAGGGCGGCGGTTTTTTAGCGAAATTAAATCCAACTCAATAGCGGATCGTTTGACGTAAACAAAACAAAATCGGTCGGTAAATTTTTGAGTTATATGGATTTTACATCCAAGATGGCAGCCAGAATCGAGGTCGGCAAAGATATATCTTCGGAACCAGCAGTCGGATCGGGATGATTCAAACGCCATTCGGTAGCGAATGTCAATGTTCATTCCCGGACACAACTTTGGACGACACGTTGTTCGTGACCTGTGACGTCACAGAGGTCAAATTCCCCAAATTGTGACATTTGGACAGATTTGACCTTCGTGACCTCGTTTGACCTTGAAAATACTGACCTAAGGTCACGAACATTTCAGCATATGTAGATCATCATAGCACCTACCTACCCTGTAAGTTGAATCGTTCTAGATCTCACACTTTAGGAGATCTTAGGGGGGCACTAAAGTGCCCCCTCCAGTGCGCGTTAGTGATGCACCCCTCTCCAGTCCGCGTGTTCGAGGGAAATATTCACCTTTTGATTTATTTATCTGCATTTTACTGTGACGCATGTATGGTATCAAATTGATCGTGCCTCATTTTAGAAGTGATATAGCAACTTTGTATATCTCGAAAATAAAAAATGTACTTGCATATGGTGACGAACAGTATGATGACCCATCACCATCTCTGGTTTGAATGTTGATTTGTAAATAAGTCATAGGGCTAGAAATGAAGTAAGTGCGCCAAGAAGCGTGACAACGTCTCTGATTGGTCAATGAAACAAATCGCCGACACTAAATAGGTCGCCGTTGGGTGCATAAGTGAACTTCCGATTTAATTACCAGTTTTTCCAATGTTAGTTTTTTGGGGGATGGTTCTTTTTCATGATAAGCTAAATCATAGTGTGTCATAGTACAGCCAGAGACAAAACAAAACAAGACTCCTAATGTTGAATATAAATTATTGTTTTGTCTCTAAAAAAAATAGGGTCACAACCACTAACTAGGCCACCGTTGAGTGCATAAGTTAACTGCTAATTTGGCTACCTTTTTATTCAATGTTTTCAGATTATTACGGATATAATGGCACATAATCACAATAGACAGATTGCAAGACATATTTTCCATAGTGTTGTCAAAAAAAAACTTTACAAGAGAAGCCAGGAATTCGATGGGAACCGAAATTCGTTACCAAGTACTTGAGAGTACCGACCATTATAAGCGTGGATCGCTTATCAATTTTAACTTGAAATATCTTTCAGTAGGAATGTTTATATGCAAAATGTGATCAATGTACAATATATTTTGGTCTCGTCTGTCGATTTAAAGTCAAAACTTCATTTGTGAAGGAAAATGTGAATATTTCCCATACAAATCGTATGGGGGAGGGGGCGCCTTCAGCGCCGGCCAAAAAATGATACGGACATTCCGTACCATTGCGGTACGAGCATTCCGTACCGCACGTAGAGACGGCTACGCCCATGGGCACTTATTGCCCGGTAAGGGCGCCATCGGCGCCAAAGGGAGGGGCAATGGAATGACACTCGAATTAATGCTCGTGGAATGACTCAATGGCCCGGAGGGACGCCTTCGGCCCATAGAGGCGCCTTGTCAGAACACATTGGTACCCACACAGTTTGAGACCATCAAAAACCAATAGCCTCTATATGAGATGCAAAGATTGGCCTAATGACTGATGGGTATGTGGATAATCCCAGGTATAAGGTACCCAATAACAACCTACTGCGGGGTAGATGAAGGAGGTTATGCAGTTATTTGCATATAGCATGTATTTCTTAATCAATAACAGTCCTGAAATTTTCAATCCAGCACATTCTATATCAATGCCATGCGCTGCTCATGCTACCAAATATAGCTACCAAATAAAGCTTTGATTTTTTTGCTCTCGGCACCTGCAACAACAAACAAACTGATAATTATATTTTTGGGATGCCCAGTACCGTTCTAAAAACGCAAATATAGCATGTATTAGACTTCACGTCTTGGGGGGGGGACATAGTCCCCCCTTGAACCGGCTTGGGGGAGGCATTGGCCCGTTGCCCCCCCCCCCGATCTGCCCTTGCTTCTGACTGTCAGTGCTCGATACCGATCAACGGAAACCTCTCGTGCTGTGTCAACAGCCACCACGGACAATACTGCAGCAGTTCTGCTGAGACGACTGTAGCGGAGTATCACTTTATAACACCAGTCCACAACCCAGCTGATACAGCACTCAATTTGACCGGTCAGCAGTGTCTCGGCACGGAAAAATATCGACGAAAGCTTCCCACAAAATTGTAGAAACATTAGAGAATTCTGAACGAAAAACAGCACATATCAAGTATTTATATGTGAAAAGCTTCCACGGATCGCATGTCTGAGTGCTTCCGATGGATTGCTACCTTTTTCGTGTGTGTATGTGTGTGTTTTTGTGTTGCGCATCACGTTTTCTCGTCGATCTTTCCACCTCTGCATTGCGGTACAGCATGCCGTCACAGCGCACTGCCGTCGGCGTCGCCGCAACTGTGGCTTAGGGCGTATGCCAGACAGCGGCAGAGTGACGTAACTCCACAGCAGCTCTCAGCCCAGCCCAGCCAACCCTCAGCCCAGCCCAGCCAGTCCTCCGCCCAGCTCTGCCAGCCCTCAGCCCAGTCCAGCCAGCCCTCAGCCCAGCCAGCCCTCAGCCCAGCCCAGTCAGCCCTCAGCCCAGCTCAGCCAGTCCTCAGCCCAGCCCAGCCAGCCCTCAGCCCAGCCCAACCAGCCCTCAGCACTGCCCAGCCAGCCCTCGGCCCAGTCCAGCCAGCCCCAGCCATCTCTCTCAGCCCACGTTAGGAAACGATGGCCTGAAGGTCACATGGCATGAACTCATCGTTTTTTTTTCTGAGGTATTAGTGGATGTCCACGGAAAATTAATTGTCATATGGTACACAAATATTGATTCTTCAATACCTTGCGCTTATTGTCTATGACAGTTTAATATAGGACTGGCAAAAAAGTAAATTATTATCAAATCATTTGGATTTCTGGACGATCATGAGTGGAATATTTTATAATTGTGTACGTTTTCGTCTGACAAAACTGTTGGCGCGATTACCTACCTACCTTTACCTTTCCTTTATCTACCTACCGTTCAAAAGCTCGTCAAAAATAATTTCGAAACTATTTCAGTAATGTTTTGCTTAGGTCAATATTGAGGTCACCAGAGGTTATCAAAGGTCAGATTTTCCAGTTATAGGACTTCGCTTCGAAAACCCCAAAATATCTCGAGAACTATGACATCCAAGAGCAAACGGAAAAAACAACAATAGAAAGCTCTTGAACAGTGCAATTGCTGAAGTATCCTCAAATTGTATATCAGGTCAACAGTTTAGGCTCCAGAGGTCATCAAAGGTCAAACATACTATTTTTGGTAAAACTTTGTTTTCACAAATAACTTTTTACCTAACAAAAATAAAGCAATAACTTTGACGTCATCGTGTTCGTCTCGTCAAGACACATTGAATCATATTCGAGTTGAGTTGTTAGGTCAACATAAAAAATTTGACATCAGGTCAAAGTCAAGTGGTGACCCAAGTAGGTCATATTGCATGTTGGGAGATGTGCCTCGACGAGACAAACACATTGGTGCCCGTTTCACTTCTCTATATTTATTCTGTCGAGAGTTATTATCCAAAAGTGTTGGTGACCTCGGATGAACTCATGTGAGCTTGCAAGGGCCCCTGAGCAAAATATTTGCCTGAAACATCAAGAAAGGCTAGAGTAACACACCAGACTATAAAATGTTAGCCCGATCTGATGTGTGACCTCTAAAGCATTTTCCAATTATTTGCCGTTGCAAACAATAATTTGCAAATGCATTGCAAATTGGCGGACAACCATGCAACGCTACAGGAAGATGAATGTTAGCATTGGATTCCTGGCACATTTTTATATATAGAACGGAGTTACATTGTTTCAAAATTGTGCGTTGTTCATTCAATAACCACAAATGATCAAGGGAGGAGGCGTTTTCCGATATTTGTAACGTTAAATATGACCAATAACTTTTTATTTAATACAAAAAGGCGGACCAACCGCAACAGTTACAAAGTACCGGAATTGGTTAGCCTATGTCTGAACAATGGTATTATCTGTTGGGGGTACGTTTCATCGGGGTACGCTCACATGGGGGTACGTTTGTCACATTTCCTGAAGAATACGTTGTAAACATGATTATATTACGAATTTAGCCCGGTTTCCCTATGGCGGCCTCACGCTTCCAGCCGCTCGGCGGCGCGAATGAGCGGCTCGGTTCGTAACGAGCCCTCCACAGCCCAGCGACAGATACCAAGCAGTGCCTCCCCGCCCCGGTGAATATACCTCCATCATCCGGTTAATATACCTCCATCTTATTAATATGTACGGCTAACGCGCCGAACACCGCCAGCCAGCGGGGGCCGCCCGGTCGGACTTCAGAACGCGACGTCGAAGTTATGACCCCAAGTTCCGCCGACGGCGCCAGCAGAGCCGGCGGGCAGCGTATGGCGCCAGCAGAGCCCGCGGGCAGCGTATGGCGCTTCCGGGATGTAATAACGCAGCGCGCGAGGCGTGGCTCATTGGAACTGACAGCAGTGTGCTGTGCATACAGACAGTGTAGGCAGCCCTCCGGGGGGGGGGGGGGGGAGGGGGGGGGGGGGGGGGGGGGTCATTACGCGGGGGAGGGGGCAGCTGCTTTAATTAATGAGTGTTAGCGCATTCATTTGATAACAATGAGAGAGCGGGTACGTCGGGTAATATCACGAATTAATCCCTTTCCGAGCATGTTACAATTCTAATTTCATTCTTCGTAACTAAATCATTGGAAGCAAATGATTGCTCCTCCAATATAACTTTGGGTCAGCCGACAGCCGATTGTGGCGACAATCCTGACAAAATACTGATAGCTTAGCGTAAATAAGACAACTTGTGCCGTCAGAAACGTAGGGAGATTATCGAGTCAATCTGCGTTCAAGCGCACCACCGGGCAAACAAGGCAAACGACTACATCCAATCTACATAATGCGCGTCGCATTTGGCTTGCAAATAATCAGTCTACGTCACAGCTGCACCACGATAGATACATCTACCAGCGAGTCCAACCGAAACTGACCATGCAGACCGTGTCAGTCGGTATGGCAGACGGAATCAGTCGGTTCCATCTAAATTGAATGCTACGATTTCCATTTGCCGCACGCCGCATATAGCGATTGGCATTCATGGTAGCGGGAGATAAGAGTGTTACCATCCATAGAGCGGCAGCGGTCCTGGAGCGATAGATCAAAGCAAAACGAGCCATCAAATCTGCTCCAGGTGAGCGGCTTAATGTCTCGAAAGTTACCGTAGAGGGTAGTTATGTTTTATGTTTAAACGGTGAGTGATGCCTGCAGAGCAGACAAGACACAGGAGTACGGCCCGGGGGCGTGGGCTAATTATGACGTCGGCGACGGCGGTCTGCCGTGGGACGTGCCTGCTCACTGCTGAGCAGGCACGTAGCCAGGATTTCGTCCAGGGGGGGGGGGGGGGGGGGGGGGGGGGGGGGGGGGGCGGCGCCTCGAAAGGGCCCCTTCCCGAGCGTTGAAAGGGCCCCGCGAATGCGAATGCCTTATCCATCGCCGGGCGCCTGGCGGGGCCCGACGACGGACAGACCGTGGGGCGCCCTTCTGGCGGGGGGGGGGGGGGGGGCGACCGCTGCAGCCGGCCCCTGGATCCGCCCCTGATAGATGGTGCATAATTACAATAATGACTCAAACGATATATTATAGGCTTTATAGGCAAAGCTTTCGATAACAAGTCTCATGATCACTGCGAGATGCTGAAAATGAAAGAAAAACACAGTAGCGGGAACAAACGCAAGGCAAATAGGTAGAGGTTAAGCCTCATACCGTGCGATGACAGGCCTACCATGTACAATGTGTTCTCTTTTGCTGACCGCGATCGTATTGCTTTTTATCGTGTTTACACTGTGCTTTTGTATTCAGATATCACTACACATGTACTCTAACTGGATACGTAAAAGCCACAACGTGGATGTATCTTAATACATGACTTTGACTTTAACTTTGAGGTGTGCACGCTTAAAAAAAAAATGCAACCGCAACCGCCCGTAACCGCGGGGATCGAATCGGTAACCGCCCGTTACCGTAGGGCTCAAATCCGCAACCGCCGGTAACCGTAAGACTCAAATCGGTAACCGCCGGTAACCGCAGCAAACACATTTTGTAACCGCCTGTAACCGCATGTAACAATAATGTTGTTTTTATTTTCAAAACGAACAAACGTACCTGTTGAGTGTTCAATAACCGTGTCATTTTTAGCATACAAGTCATAACTGGAAAAAGGTAATTAGTTAAATAGTTAAAATGCATGGAGACTGAAGAGCTTCAGAAACGCGGAAGCGGATCGTTAGAAGACATAACGTCCGCTTTAAGAAACCCTGTCAATGTGCCTCGTCCCTTTACGATTTTGTCAACCCAAAAATCGAAATGAATGGGAAGTGGATGTCATTTTTATTACCGAGCGGGCGCGAAGCACCCGTGAGGTTTCCCGTCAACTTACTAGACAAATTTACATTTGGCCCGACCCGGCCATACAGACGCTTTTCGGAAGCTAATAACTTTGCAACCACTGCTCCGATTGATATCGAGTTTTAACCATTGGATAGCTAGGACCATCAAATCAATTTTGATTTGGTTATAGTGTGTTCTGATAGGGGTGGTACCACAGCGCGTGGCACCCGCAGACGTCGAAATGAACACAAATCATTCTTGATATAAAACAAAATATTGATTTATCTAAGCATTCGTTGTTTTATACGTTGAAGCATACAGCCGCTCAGGACGTACTCCCTTTTGGCGGATTCTGGAAAGGATGTCATGTACAATTTAATAAAACTTAATTTTTATGTTTGCATGCATGGTGGCCTGGCAATTTGTATGGAGAACTAAAAGGACTAAAAAGACTATGTCTTACTACCACGTGTGCTCCTGTACCGTTTCATATTTCAAACCTGTTTTAGCTTTACCAGTGCGCGCCCGCTCGGTCATCGCCCAAAAAGGCGTTTTACTGGTACCAAGGTCATGTCAGGTCACTGACCTGTGACGGCATTTTTAGGTCACGGTGCTAATTTTTTATCTCAAATTTTCGCGTACAGGAAGGCAATAATTACCGAGCGGGCGCGAAGTGCCCGTGAGTTTTCTTGTCAACTTACTAGACAAATTTACGTTTGACCCGGCCCGAACCGGCCCGAACCGGCCCGAACCGGCCCGAACTGGCCATACAGACGCTTTTCGGAAGCCAATAACTTTGCAACCACTGCTCCGATTGAGATCGGGATTTCACCATTAGATAGGACCATCAAATCAATTTTGATTTTGGTATGGTGCGTTCTGATAGGAGTGTTACCGCAGCGCGTGGCACATGCAAACGTCGAAATGAACAAAAATAATTCTTGATCAAAAATGGTATTATTAATCTGATCTTTTTTTTTGTATACGCTGAAGCATGCAGCGCTCAGGACGTACTCCCTTTTGGCGGATTCGAGAAAGGAGATCATGAACAATTTAATAAAACTTAATTTGTATGTTGGCATGCATGGAGGCTTGTCCATTTTTATGGAGGACTAAAAGGACTCAAAAGACTATGTCTTACTACCACGTGTGCTTTCGTACCGTGTCATATTTCAAACCTGCTTTAGCCTTACCAGAGCGCGCCCGCTCGGTCATCGCCCAAAACGGTGTTTTACTGGTTTTACTAATTATGCATAGAAAGGGAACGAACATATCAACAATCGTTAGAATGCTAGAACAAAAGGTTCAGGAACAAAAGGCATAGCTGACTTCCACCTTTGACACAAGAATGTTTTAAAATATAACTACCATTCTGTTAATTGTATTTAAATACATAGGATAACTTTTGTTCTTCGTTTTCTCAACGATATATCCTTTTTTTTCATTTTCGAAATAGCTGTGAGATTTATCGTGCTTTATGTTTATTATTCCCTAAAAAACACATTCTTGGAAAGCGGA
Source organism: Chirona hameri (assembly GCA_036785665.1). Classification (NCBI taxonomy): domain Eukaryota; kingdom Metazoa; phylum Arthropoda; class Thecostraca; order Balanomorpha; family Balanidae; genus Chirona; species Chirona hameri. The sequence goes on along the minus strand of JAXIVJ010000221.1, from coordinate 160,790 downwards.
AATGAAGCAAAAGTCACGATATCTAGAAGTTCATATCAATCTGAGCTATTTGCAAGGCCATAGAGACTAGGTAGACCCGTCCGGGGTAGGCAGCGAAATGCGTGATGTCACGGGCACGTGACGTCACACGCTCCCTATTTGAATAGTGTTTAATCGGCCTACTTTCGCGTCCTACCATTTGCATACCTTAGATGCCAGAGGGATTAATTGAGCACTAAATGATATATTGAAACGTCCTCTACAGCTCGCTTTGGGACATTTTCTCCTAAATTGCAAGGGTGAGCCGCTAGACGATGTCAAAGCGAGGCATGCAACCGAGCGAGGCCCATATAAGGCAATGTTTGGATTTTAGTCACGGGGAACTGTCCCTGAATGCTGTTTTTGGTTGAAGTGCGATTTTTTATTATTATTTCACCTGGTTGTTAATGAAGTAAGGTGACTTGAGGATACTTTGTGGTAGTATCTATCAGATGAAAGTATTTTTTAATCTGGATTACACTTGTTTTACCTACAATTATGTTGAAGATCGTTGAGTGACGAATGCGCCACCGTAAATAAACATGGCGGCCGCGCCGGTCGAAGGCGTAATTCTTTTGGTAGACCGAGAAGTGCCACGAGACGGTCTACGAAAGGAAACACGCTTCTCCCGATTCGGCCACCCCATTGGTGGAAATCGAGCTGGAAAGTGACGCCATGGGACAGGGTGGACACGTTACGGAGATAGCCATGACAACCCCCTGAGCTATTTGGCGGGCCCGAGGTGCGACGTTCGTCTGTTGATGGTGAGTAAGCCGTATACGGTATAGCTTGCATGAGTTTGTTTGACCAGCTGCATGTTTGGCAAACGCGTAAATGCTATAAATTTGTTTTAAGATAGTTTCGCCTAAAGCCAGGTTCACAACGAATCCGTTGACCACCGTTATTCGGTCGACGATTGCCTTTTGTTCATTGAACAATAGGGTGGGGGATAGGTAGTGGGATTTTACGCATAACAAATTCAGCATATTTTTGTCGATTTTTCTATACACTTCTCACACACATCTTAGACCGCCTTCTGTCCTAAAACTTCCTCTTAACTTCTCATATTTAAAAAAAAACTTCTTGATTTTGTTTGTGACGTCACGACACTCATGATTTGTGACGGCACTTTTGATTTTCACTATGGTCGTGACGTCACAACTACATGGACATGAGCTTAATTGTTTTAGTTTTTAGTCATTTTTTAGTTCATTTCGCTTTTTATAATACAAATAAATATTTACATTATGAAAAATTATCCTTGTTTTTATCAACCCAAAAAATTGGTACCTTACAAAATTGTCCCCCATCCCATTGATTACAATGCTGCGACTAACGTATTAAATATATCACCATGATAAATAATTATTGAAGAATAAAATGACATTTTTGTCTTAGGATTTGGCTATGGATCTAACAGAGAGAAGACAAAATATCTTCCGCCGAAGAACCATCCGGCCGACGGCCGATGGCCGTCAGCAGATAAAAATGGATCCGGTGTGAATCCGACTGTATCATTGATACAGTACAATCGGACTGTATGTACATCTAAGAGAGACGGCAAAATGTATTTTAAAAAAAAAACATCCGTCGACGGACCGATAGCTGTCAGCAGATCAAAAAAATGGATCCAGTGTGAATCGGGCTGTATCAAGGATACAATCTGATTGGACTGTACCAATGCTACAGTTCAATTGGACTGTATCAATGCTACAGTCCGATTGAACTATATAAATGATACAGTCCGACTCACATCGGATTCATTTTGATCTGCTGACGGCCATCGGTCCGTCGACGGATGTTTTTTAAAGACATTTTGTCGTCTCTCTATTAGATATACACTAGTGCTAACCCGTCCGCTCCGCAGGACGATTAGCTGGCATCTCCGGGATGGAGGTATCCGAACCAATTCAGCACGTTAATTGACTGGACTGGAACTGGAACTGCATAGGGCATAATTACCTATTACCCGTCAAAGGATCATCACCCCACCAACTCCGGTGCGTCGGTGACTTATCCCATCTCCAACATATGTCCTATGTAAAGCTAGCTGGCATCTCCGGAATGGAAGTATCCGCACCAATTCAGCACGTGAATTCACCCGCAAGTTACTGGGGTATATTTCATAACGCGACTTACTGGGGGGGGGGGCTATTTTTTGCCCCCCCTCTGATCTCCGGAACTACTGGACCGAATGTAAAAATTCAAACGGCATTCGATAGCCCTGGGAAATTTGTCGAGGGAAACATAATATTGTTGACCTAAGGTCACCGATGACGTCACAGGTCAGGTCAAGTACAAAATGTTTGACTGGGTCAAAAGGTCTCTATGGATGGAATTGTCGCGCAAAATTGCGATATTAAACGCATAAGCTGTTGATAAATCGGTATGATTCGTGTGTCTGACACTTCTAAGTACCTTTCTAAGCTGTTTATGACCTTGGGTCAGGTCAAGGTCATCCGAGGTCACGAGGTCAAACTGCAGATTACGGTCATTAGGCGTTGTAACACATGTTTATGGGTTTGTTTTTCGTCTAGAACGCGAAAAATGACATTAGAACATTGTTTGTTCCATATAAATAGAAGTAAAAAGCAAAAATGGAAATGCGTTTTTTGTCATAGTAATGCTGTCAGAAGTGGTCGATTTGTGTCATTTAAAGGTCATAACTCGGTCAATTTTAAAGATATCGACTTCAAATTTGATACACATATTCACGGCATACGTCTCGATCACACATATTCCGGTTTTTTGATAATTCTGATTTTTTCTTGAAAATTTTGTTAAAAAAAATGTCTTTGGATTTCTCAAAATTTTGAATTAAAAAAACTCTCAAAAATCCGAGATGGCAGTTTGATAGCCCGGTCAATTGTCAGTAATTTTATTTAATACAATTTAGTTTATCTCAAATATCGTACCTTTGACAGCGGTTTCCGCAAACCATTATTTTGCAACAAAAACCGAAGAACATGACGTCACTCTGACGTCATTCCCGGTTGACCTATCATAGCCTCATATTTTTAATTTTGCCAACATGTGTAGAATTGATGGGAGAGAAGTTACTGCAAGTTTGGTGACGATATGGGTGTTCGTTTAGGAGTTATTGCAAAATAACGGGAGGTGGGGGGCAAAAAATAGACCCCCCCAGTAACTCGCGGGTTAAAGGAAATAGTTCACCTTGGACATTTTTTACCCAACACGATTTGATTATATTTTTTAATACAATTTATTTTTATATTATCAAAAATGGCCTTATATCGCGCCGAGTCAGGACAGAAGGCCGTACATTTTTATTGTTTATCAAAACTATATGCATACTCTCTGAGTCAGAGTCCTGACGTCACGCGGATGTAAAAAATGGCTCAGCCAATCAGATTCGAAAGTAGTCGCGTAAATATAGACTCGCATTGAGTTGTGCCAATCGGCGGCCGGCGTTCGCTCGCTAGCATCAGCTGCAAGCTGATTGGCTGATGGTATAGCCTCTTCCCGGGCTAGAACCAGTACAACATTCTTTCGCCAGCACCGCATTCCTTCGCCAAAAACTCAAATATATTCGGCTGGAGAGTCTTTTCAGTCAAGACAACTTGCAGATAGGGGTTTCCCAGCACGGGCTACAACACTGCTATCTCAGTTTAAAACTAATGTTGAAGGTGAACTATTTCCTTTAACTGAGATTTTGAAACTTAATAAACTGAGCGGTGCCGGATAGCCAGACATGAGACAGATAGACAGACAGACAGACAGACAGACAGACAGACAGACAGACAGACAGACAGACAGACAGACAGACAGACAGACAGACAGACAGACAGACAGACAGACAGACAGACAGACAGACAGACAGACAGACAGACAGACAGACAGACAGACAGACAGACAGACAGACAGACAGACAGACAGACAGACAGACAGACAGACAGACAGACAGACAGACAGACAGACAGACAGACAGACAGACAGACAGACAGACAGACAGACAGACAGACAGACAGACAGACAGACAGACAGACAGACAGACAGACAGACAGACAGACAGACAGACAGACAGACAGACAGACAGACAGACAGACAGACAGACAGACAGACAGACAGACAGACAGACAGACAGACAGACAGACAGACAGACAGACAGACAGACAGACAGACAGACAGACAGACAGACAGACAGACAGACAGACAGACAGACACACAGACAGACATACATACATACATACAGACAGACAGACAGACAGACAGACAGACAGACAGACAGACAGACAGACAGACAGACAGACAGACAGACAGACAGACAGACAGACAGACAGACAGACAGACAGACATACAGACAGACAGACAGACAGACAGACAGACAGACAGACAGACAGACAGACAGACAGACAGACAGACAGACAGACAGACAGACAGACAGACAGACAGACAGACAGACAGACAGACAGACAGACAGACAGACAGACAGACAGACAGACAGACAGACAGACAGACAGACAGACAGACAGACAGACAGACAGACAGACAGACAGACAGAAAGACAGACAGACAGACAGACAGACAGACAGACAGACAGACAGACAGACAGACAGACAGACAGACAGACAGACAGACAGACAGACAGACAGACAGACAGACAGACAGACAGACAGACAGACAGACAGACAGACAGACAGACAGACAGACAGACAGACAGACAGACAGACAGACAGACAGACAGACAGACAGACAGACAGACAGACAGACAGACAGACAGACAGACAGACAGACAGACAGACAGACAGACAGACAGACAGACAGACAGACAGACAGACAGACAGACAGACAGACAGACAGACAGACAGACAGACAGACAGACAGACAGACAGACAGACAGACAGACAGACAGACAGACAGACAGACAGACAGACAGACAGACAGACAGACAGACAGACAGACAGACAGACAGACAGACAGACAGACAGACAGACAGACAGACAGACAGACAGACAGACAGACAGACAGACAGACAGACAGACAGACAGACAGACAGACAGACAGACAGACAGACAGACAGACAGACAGACAGACAGACAGACAGACAGACAGACAGACAGACAGACAGACAGACAGACAGACAGACAGACAGACAGACAGACAGACAGACAGACAGACAGACAGACAGACAGACAGACAGACAGACAGACAGACAGACAGACAGACAGACAGACAGACAGACAGACAGACAGACAGACAGACAGACAGACAGACAGACAGACAGACAGACAGACAGACAGACAGACAGACAGACAGACAGACAGACAGACAGACAGACAGACAGACAGACAGACAGACAGACAGACAGACAGACAGACAGACAGACAGACAGACAGACAGACAGACAGACAGACAGACAGACAGACAGACAGACAGACAGACAGACAGACAGACAGACAGACAGACAGACAGACAGACAGACAGACAGACAGACAGACAGACAGACAGACAGACAGACAGACAGACAGACAGACAGACAGACAGACAGACAGACAGACAGACAGACAGACAGACAGACAGACAGACAGACAGACAGACAGACAGACAGACAGACAGACAGACAGACAGACAGACAGACAGACAGACAGACAGACAGACAGACAGACAGACAGACAGACAGACAGACAGACAGACAGACAGACAGACAGACAGACAGACAGACAGACAGACAGACAGACAGACAGACAGACAGACAGACAGACAGACAGACAGACAGACAGACAGACAGACAGACAGACAGACAGACAGACAGACAGACAGACAGACAGACAGACAGACAGACAGACAGACAGACAGACAGACAGACAGACAGACAGACAGACAGACAGACAGACAGACAGACAGACAGACAGACAGACAGACAGACAGACAGACAGACAGACAGACAGACAGACAGACAGACAGACAGACAGACAGACAGACAGACAGACAGACAGACAGACAGACAGACAGACAGACAGACAGACAGACAGACAGACAGACAGACAGACAAACAGACGCTTATCAAATAGTAATATATATATATATATATATATATATATATATATATATATATATATATATATACAGTCCGATTGTACTGTATCAATGATACAGTCTGATTCACACCGAATCCATTTTGATCTGCTGACAGCCATCGGTCCGTCGACGAGTGGTTTTTTAAAGACATTTTGTCTTCTGTCTGTTAGATCCATAGCCAAATTATAATACAAATGTAATCTTATACTTCAATAATTATTTACTATGACTATATAGTTAATACGTGAGTCGTGGCATTACAATCAATTGTTCAATGGACAAAAACAAATCGTCGACAGAAAAACGGATTCGTTGTGAGCCTGGCTTTAGCCGAAACTATCTTAAAACAAATTTATAACATTTACGCGTTTACAAAAAAAACATGCAGCTGGCAGGGGCGCAGCCAGGGGGGGGGGGGCAAGGGGGCAATTGCCCCCACCCCCCTTACAGGTCACAGGGGGCCCCGCCGAGATTGGCCCATATACCATTTGCATTACCTAAATGGCTTTCAAAAAGTCACAGAGGAGCCCTCAAACTAGGCAAGGGTCACTCTGGTGCATGTCAAGGGCCCCAGAAACACTGAAGGGCTTTCGAAGCCGGCCCAGGGGGCCTGTTGGGCATGTCCAGGGGCCCATTGAGCCCACCGATGGGCCCAAAAACTGTCCAGGGGCCTCTCGAGCATGTTCAGGGGCCCTATTGAGCCCACTTAAGGGCGCAAAAACATGCCCAGGGACTTCTAGAGCATGCCCTGGGGCCCATTGAGCCCACTCAGGGGCCCCGAAACCGGCTC
>JAXIVJ010000221.1:0-153743 GCA_036785665.1 Chirona hameri | reverse complement strand
CGAATCATATTCATGTTGACCAGTTTAGACCAACTTCGAAATTTAACCTCAGGTCAAGGTCAAGTGGTGACCCAAGTAGATCATATTGCATATTGGGAGACGTGTCTCGACGAGACGAACACATTGGTCGAATATATGCTAATATTGTTTCCACACAGCCGTAAGCCGCCGAGAATTGCAGGACTATTATTTTCATTTTGTTCACCAACGTTATTTTCATTGCCGGAAAATTTATCTGATTTATCAGATCATTTATATGCTATGTTGCACTGTCAAACATGTATTAAGTTCAAAGCTAACTGAATAAAGTAAATATTTCCCAAGGAAAAGGAAATTGAGGAAGGCTGTGTTCGAATGTTTACGATTCTCGCAATTAACTGTCTCCTTAACAAGCGCGAAATTATGGGATGGGGTTGTTTGCTCAATGGAAAGATATGGCGGTTTGATACAAATCACGGTCTTGTACAATTCCGCCCCTGTTCATCTCGCTGTTAAAAATTAACGCCAGAATAAAATCGCTGTCATGAAAATTCGCACAAGTGTTCACACGGTCAGCGTCACCGATCACCGCTACCGGCTGCTCGGACACGGACCCCACGCGCCCCATCCCAAAACACATGACGTCATGAACCCCCTCCCCTGGACGAGAGGGTCCGGCCAGACTGGTCAGACGCCGCATATTCAACTGAGGGAATTACGGGCTCGTAACGAGAGGTCAGGCCGACGCTAGCCTAACGAGGAGAAAACCCGTGGATTTCGCTCAGGTGGGACAGTTGTTGTACATACAGAGAAGTACTGAGCACCAAGTACCAGGTACCCGTACCGAGTACCGAGTACCGAGTACCGAGTACCGTGTACCGGGTACCGTGTACCGAGTACCGTGTACCGAGTACCGTGTACCGAGTACCAAGTACCGATTACCGATAACCGAGTACCAAGCACCGAGTACTGAGTACCCATTCCTGAGTAACGAGTACCGAGTACCGAGTACCGAGTACCGAGTACCGAGTACCGAGTAACGAGTACTGGGTACCGAGTACTGGGTACCGAGTACCGAGTACCGAGTACTGAGTACCGAGTACCGAGTACCGAGTACTGAGTACCGAGTACTGAGTACGGAGTACTGAGTACCGATTACCGAGTACCGAGTACCGTGTACCGTGTACCGTGTACCCAGTACCGAGTACTGAGTACCCAGTACCGAGTACCGTGTACCGAGTACCGAGTATCAAGTATCGAGTACCGAGTGCCGAGTACCGAGTACCGAGTACCAAGTACCGAGTACCGAGTACCGAGTACCGAGTACCGAGTACCGAGTACCGAGTGCCGAGTGCCGAGTACCAAGTGCCGAGTAAAAAGTACTGAGTACCGAGTACCGAGTACTGAGTACCGATTACCAATTACAGAAACACGACCCGTGGTACACTATAGTCACACAATACACTACACAATGCACACTACACAATACACTACACAATATACACTACACAATATACACTACACAGCATAAACTACACACACTCCACAATATACACTACAAATGGTATCACGCCGGCGACGCTTCTTCACACTAAAAGTTATAAGATGCATACACACTGGCGGATCCAGGGGGGGCCAATCCGGCCATGCCCCCCCCCCCAAAAAAAAGCCTGGAAGGGGGGGGGGGGGGGGGGGGGCAACATGTCTTTTGCCCCCCCCCCAAAAATATATATATATATATATATATATATATATATATATATATATATATATATATATATATATATATATATATATATATATATATATATATATATATATATATATATATATATATATATATATATATATATATATATATATATATATATATATATATATATATATATATATATATATATATATATATATATATATATATATATATATATATATATATATATATATATATATATATATATATATATATATATATATATATATATATATATATATATATATATATATATATATATATATATATATATATATATATATATATATATATATATATATATATATATATATATATATATATATATATATATATATATATATATATATATATATATATATATATATATATATATATATATATATATATATATATATATATATATATATATATATATATAAAAAACTGTAATATGAGCCTCAACGCATATAAAAAACAATAAAATTCCGTGTTCTGTGAAATTTTAAGAAAAAAAATGAACACGTTCATAAATAATGATTTCGTCGTCGACGAAGGAATAACTAGACCCACGACCAAGGGCGGATCCAGGGGGGGGGGCGAACGGGGCCATGCCCCCCCCCCCCCCCCCAAGCCTGTTTAAGGGGGGGGCAAACTATGTTTTGCCCCCCCCCCCCCCAAGACGTGAAATGTAATGCATGCTATATTTGCGTTTTTAGAACGGTACTGGGCATCCCAAAATTGCAGCAGTCAAAATCAAGCTAGCCTCAGTCAAAAACTGAAAAATTTCGCGCCGCTTCGCGGCATGACACAAGTTTCGCAATTGCATATACAAATTTGGAAAATTAATTCCATTAAGTGTCTTGCAGAGGCTCTCCTTGGCGGTAATTGCTGGCCCCAGGGCCAACTCTCTTCATAAAATATTATCTTTAAAGCGGGCTACATGTTTAGCTTGTCTGCCGAGTTCCGAAAAAGACGACGCGAACGCAAAGACGCGGACTTCGGCAACCGGAAGCTGTTCCAGCGGTGCCCAACTTGTTGGCCCGAAGAGCTAATAGTGGGGACCAGGCCAGGACTATCTCCCCAAGCCATCTCCCCCAGGCTCCTCCAGATCCACAGGGACCATTTATGCGCGGAAATGTCGGTCTGCCTCTTGCTACTTTGAAACCATTTGCACCGTTACCAGTTGTTTGTTACAGTTCGGTACATAGGCATGTATACAGACTACAGTTATTATTATCATATGTACTATTGAGCGCAGACTGCCACCGGCCATCGTGATTTACTATCCGAGGCTAATGTATATGAAAAACTACCTTCATTTCAACATTTTGCATCATACCGAGATGTGCAACCAGGAAAAGGGGTTCCTGAGGCTTGGCTCCACTCACGGTCTGGTTCCAATATTAAAAATGCGTTTTCCACGACCTAAAATTAAAATGTTCACGCCGCTTCGCGGCGTCACATCAGTGGCCATCGTCATAACGAAGCCATCGTCATCGTCTTCGTTTCGTCGTAACGCTGAATTGAATGAATAACATTTTTAGCCTATTATCCTCTACAAGGCTAAGAAGCTAAAAATGCCTATGTTTCTGGGTTTTATCAGGCAAACCCGAGCACAAAAAAAAATCGCGCCGCTTCGCGGCGCTAAATAACAAGTACCTTCTATAACATGCAAATCCACATTAGAAATGTTGCAAAGGCTTAAATACACGCATAACAAATTGGGGTACATTTTTTTGTCGTCATTTCAGCCGACCCCCCACTCAAAAATTATCGGCGACGCCCCTGGGTACAGCTGACAATTGACATAATTTTTATCAGTGTAAGGCAATGTCGGAACAATACAAACTGCAAGCTGACATCTTTCCTTTTTCGATATCCCAAAAGGTCGAAAACCTAAAAAAAGAATTGGGAAAAAATCGAAATCGTGTGGTTGCAAAATAAAGTGGCCCAAATCCGGGAAGAAATTCGAAATTGGGGGTAGGTAAGGTCCGCTAAAAAAACGGTTTGGCCCCCCAAAACGGCCGGCTGGATCCGCCCTTGTGCATACATACATACATACATACATACATACATACATACATACATACATACATACATACATACATACATACATACATACATACATACATACATACATACATACATACATACATACATACATACATACATACATACATACATACATACATACATACATGTATACATACATGCATACATACAGGCATAGAGGCATACATGCATACAGGCATACAGGCATACAGGCATACAGGCATGCATGCATACAGGCATACAGGCATGCAGGCATGCAGGCAGGCATACAGGCATTCAGGCATACAGACATACATACATACATACATACACACACAAATACATACCTACATACATACATATATACAGACATAATACATACATACATACATACATGCATACATACATACATACAAACATACATACATACATACATACATACATACATACATACATACATACATACATACATACATACATACATACATACATACATACATACATACATACATACATACATACATACATACATACATACATACATACATACATACATACATACATACATACATACATACATACATACATACATACATACATACATACATACATACATACATACATACAGGCATACAGGCATACAGGCATACAGGCATACAGGCATACAGGCATGCGGGCATGCGAGTACGCAGGCATACAGGCATACATACACATACTTGGAATCATGCATGCATACTGTACGTACACCACATACAAACGTGCAGACGCACGCCCTGAGACAACCGAGCGCGTGGAGCCGGGGCAAATAGGATACAACGCACGAGGGATGTATGACGATAACAGCATGGTGTAAACTGACAGTGGGAAATAATGGACAAGATTGTGAGGAGGCCGAGACAATACGTAGCCGCGCCCCTGTTCGTAATATGCCTGCCGACACGGTCTGCTGCACTGACGGGTGATGGGGTAAAAGGGGGTGGAGGTGAATGGGAATTCAACTAAGATATAATTTTAACAAGAGATAGCGAAGTCTCAGATGTATAGACCGGTTTCGGTGGGAATATTTAGTTCGGAAGGAGAAAGTTGTGTTTCCATGATAATGGGAGTTAGATGATGATAATTGTTTTTGTAAGAGGGTCCATTCCGCGATGCCAGGAAGTGAGCTGGATCGCGCGCAGTAAGTCGCGAAATACTGGCGGGCACTCGAAAGAGTCGGGTAACGCCAGGTTCTGGGAAACCAGGAGGGCCAGAATGGCCATCCGCCTCAGGTAAATGCCGTAGGAGGAGTAAAGCCCGGTCCTCACCGCACCCGTCCCGGTCCTCACCGCACCCGTCAGTGCCGGCTCCGACCCTGTTTACGCCACCCGCGCCCGCCTGGACAATGGTCCGGACCCCTTCTGTCCCCTCCGGCGATCCCCAAGTAGACATTCCTGACGGGTGCGGTTAGGACCGGGAACCATTGGGGCGGCAAAGAGACGCCCGTCTGACGTCCGTGGACACGCGGGGAAAACTCGGATCTATTCCGACTGTGAGCGTCCGTCCGCTGGAGTCGGCAGCCAAACGCGACCCGCTTGGGAGGGGCAGATTTTGCACACCTGTCTATCTCCAAAACCAATTGTCGGATCGAGACGAAACATGTGGCAATCGACATATTTAAACGAGATGGATCTAATGGGTACTTAGGATTCTTAAGTTAAGGTCAAATATGAATATGAGTCCGTACTTTTTGTTTGCAATTTCGCTCAAAACTTTATATTTGTAAAGAATAGTCGATTTTAGGACAAAGGACAGCTGACGCAGCTTCGCAGACAACTGTATTAATTCAAGGAACGCCAGTGTATCCATCCACAGCTATACGCCCATGCCTGACAGGGTCGCTTTCCGGCGGACGCAAACAGCTGACCCGCGCGGCCCCCGCACCCTACCTGGACAAGGGGGCGGAGTGGACGGACCAGCCCGACTTTTGCGCCGTCCGTCCGGGTGCGTGCGCCGCGCGGCCGTCCGAATGGGTCGGGTGCGGTGAGGACCGGGCTTAAGGGTGCTGAGGTGGCGATGTGTGCGGGCCGGAATGGCCATCCGCCTGAGGTAAATGCCGTAGGAGGAGTCAGGGTGCTGAGGTGGCGATGTGTGCGGGCCGGAATGGCCATCCGCCTCAGGTAAATGCCGTAGGAGGAGTCAGGGTGCTGAGGTGGCGTGGATTGGCGATTGGAGCACTACGGAAACCGCAGTAAGTCGTGGAGCCCAGCAGTAATGGGCGGCAGGAATGGACCCAGACAGAGAAGCATGTGTGGGGTTACTAATATTTGAATTTGGATTAAATAAAGTGTGGAAAAGTGAACATAACGAAGCTGCTATTGAAATCAGAGAATACATTTACCAGATCTATGCTCCAGCTGTTACCCTGATGTAGCGTTACGCAGCACTTGGGGGCATAGGAAAAAGGGGAGGGGTCAGGAGTCCAACCTGACGGTTTACTGATTAGTATGAAATATATTGATGATTGACTATTAAGTGAATGCATGGAGAGTCTGAGTAAAAGGATGTATGAATGTGTTAGTTCCATTGGGAGATGGACCTCGGCGTAGCGTTACACAGGGTATACAAGAAGGCATGGGACTGCTCTCGGAACTCACTGTGATAGTTTGGGAGACAAACCGTTGGTGGAAATTTGTAAGGAGCAGCCATAGGGCCATTAGTGCCGGCTCCTGAACAAGGAACCCAGACCTTATTCCACCGGACCAATTCCCTATTAACCGCGAAATTTCACCACCCCCAGTCCCCACCCTAACCGTGCAGTGACCTATGTGCTCGCCGATGATTGACCTGCCTCCAAAATAAAAATGTATGTACAGGTTGAGCTCGATTCTGCATTTGCAACCACAACATTTAGTATTATCTCGAAAACACGGGGATATAACATTCTGAAAATGCATATTTCGACTCCTTGATCTCAAGAAAACCCCGTGGGCAATTTTTTTAAAAATAATGTTGCAAATTGTTGACAATTGTTGCAAGCAGTTCTAATTGTTGCAGATTAAGCCAGAGAGCCTCAACATTTATGTCATTCCATTCAGCGGCCCACAATTAACCAGAAAAAGAGTTTTCAAAAAATTCAACAACAAAATGTTGCAATGTTGCACAAAATTGCAGAGGACCTGCAGAAGCGAAACCCGTTACACACCCCTCACGCGGCACGCGCCAACGCGCAGTGGTAGTCACCCACGTCCCACATGCGTCGGCACTGGTCTCAAACAGAGTAGGTTGGATGGGCTGCTCAGCAAAGAAGCCCGCTTGTCAAACGGACGTGCGGTTGGAGATATGAGATTCTCAAAAGCGTCGCCACGGGTCGGGTCAGGTCGGGCCGGGTCGGGCCGCGCATATTTATATTTGTCCCATACACCACGTTAGGACGAGCGAGCACTTCGCGCTCGCTCGTAACCATGCTTAAATCCGTGGAAATATTACCAGTAAGGCGTAAATATTACCAGTTGGCGATGAACGAGCGAGCGCGAAGGAAATGTATGGGGAATTTCAACTCGATCGGGCAAGTAGTTTCTGAGATACAAAAAAGGACGCGCACGTGCAAAGTCATCCCACCCCTGACTTGTGGAAAGGCGGCGGCTGAGAGGTCCCAAACCACGCACCAAATTCTAACACAATCGGCTCAGCCGTTCCTGAGATACAGAATGGGGGTGTGCACGTGCGCACGTGCAGAGGCACCCCATCCCTGACTTGTGGGAAACTGGCGGCTGAGAGGTCCCTAACCACACACCAAATTTGCACATAATCTGCCCAGCCGTTGCGGAGTTATGCGAGAAAACACTTTTCAACACCGGCACGTGCAGAGCTCTCAAAAGCGTCGCCACGGGTCGTGCCGGGCCGGGTCGGGCCGCTCATATTCATATTTTTCCCATATACCACGGAAGGACCAGCTGTAGCGGACGTCACGCCGCGGCTTGATGTCTTATGTTTGTATTATTAAGTGTCTTGTATTATTTAACTGCCGCGTATCTTCCTTTCACCTTCCATAGCTTTCAAGCGCGCCACAGTTGTCAACCGGCGGCCGCATTCCGCCGGTTCGGCAGAATATCTTCTAGAACAAACGAATACATATTATCTAATGATCTAACTTATATATTGCTAATTCTATTTACCTGTCGTTCGTTTTCTTACTTCATATTTCGCGCACTACTCGTCTTATTTCGTTTCATGTAATTCTGTATGCGCGTTCGGGATTTTAGTATTCGTTCGGTACCGAATTGTGCCGTGTGCCGAATTCGTCCTTCTCGCCATGTGCTTCGACGCGCAAGGTCGCACCCGCTCCGCCGACAATACAATCGTGAAGCCTCGCTCGAACTCTCGATGACCAACACGACGCACGTGATCGCTACACCACCTCCCCCCCCCCCCCCCCCCCAGACACGTCACTGGCGAACGTGACGTTTTGGACAATGTAGCGATCACGTGCGTCGTGTTGGTCATCGAGAGTTCGAGCGAGGCTTCACGATTGTATTGTCGGCGGAGCGGGTGCGACCTTGCGCGGTCGAAGCACATGGCGAGAAGGACGCAATTCGGCACACGGCACAATTCGGTACCGAACAAATACTAAAATCCCGAACGCGCATACAGAATTACATGAAACGAAATAAGACGAGTAGTGCGCGAAATATGAAGTAAGAAAACAAATGACAGGTAAATAGAATTAAACAATATATAAGTTAGATCATTAGATAATATGTAAAGACATAAAGACATAAAGAAAAGTGCAACAAAGAGCCTCTTGGGCCCATCCGAGGTTGCACCCCCCCCCCCCCCCCCCCACCCCCCCCCCCCCCCCAGTCTCGCCCCTTCAAATCACCTTACTCTACCTGCATAAAAGAAGGCTAATCCCACGAGTATTTATGAACTATCCCTTCTCTGTAAAGTATTTATCTAATCTAATTTTGAAGGAAGCAAGTGTCACTGCATCAGCGACATCCCCTGGTAGCATATTCCAATGTCCTACAACCCTTCTACTGAAAAATGACTGTCGTAGCCTAGTCCTACTTTGTTTCATAATGAGTTTATGCTGATGACCTCTACCTCGATTTTCCCTATTGAACTCAAACATACCCTTTAAATATCCAGAATGCTGACTATTTACAAATTTGAAGAACACATTTTTTTGATTTTTTTTTTTAAATTTGAAGAAATTTGAAGACAAATTTGAGCAATTAGATCTCCTCTTAGCCTTCTATATCTAAGTGAAAACACACCCAATTTCTTTAATCTATCTTCATAAGGTAAACTACCAAGACAATTAACCCATTTTTGTTGCCCTTTTTTGACCTCTTTCTAACAACCAGCAATCTTTCTCATATGTTGGAGACCAGGCTTGTACACAATACTCCAAATGTGGTCTAACGTATGCACAATACAGTTTTGTTATTACCTTTTCACTCTTGTAGGAAACATTTCTGTTAATGGCCCCTAGCATTCTAAGTGCCTTTTTCCTAGCTTATACAACCTGGTCTGACGCTGATAGTCTATTGTTTACCACGACACCTAAATCTCTTTCCTTTTCAATCTGCTCCATTTTCTGCCCACCCATTTCATACCTATGTTTACTGCTAACCCGTCCAGCGTGCATAATCTTACATTTACTCAAATTGAATTTCATCTGCCATGCTTCAGACCACTCAACTAGCTTGTCCAGATCTGATTGAAAAACATCCTGATCATGTTTTCCTCTAATAATCCTGACAACTTTTAGATCGTCTGCAAATTTCAAGACTTCGCTGTCTATACTGTTCTCAATTGCATTCACAAATATTATAAAAAGCAATGGGCCCAGGACTGAGCCCTGTGGAACCCCACTGAGAACCTCCTTCCATTGTGATTGGCACCCATTCAATATAACCCTTTGCTGGCGTCCTGAAAGCCACGTTTCTATCCAATCCAGAATCTTGCCCCTGATCCCATGAATTTTAAGTTGCAACCCCAGTCTTGTATGGGGGACTTTGTCAAATGCTTTACTGAAATCAAGAAAAGCTACATCTAGCTGTTTACCCTGATCAAAGCTATCTGTTGCAACATCCAAAAACTCCAGAAGATTAGTTAAACAAGAACGGCCCTTCCTAAAGCCATGCTGTGTATCCTTGATGAGTTCATTTTGCTCCAAGAATTCAACAATCTTATCTTTGATGATTGATTCAAGCACCTTGCAGACTGAGGTCAGACTAACTGGTCTATAGTTTTCCTCTTTACTTCTATCTCCCTTTTATGAATAGGAACAACATTTGCTCTTTTCCAATCAAGTGGAATTTTACTATCTGCAAGTGATTTAGAAAATATTATGGCTAATGGAACCGCAACAATCTATAAATGGAAAATACACGATGTATTAGTTTGTTCTAGAAGTTATTCTGCCGAACCGGCGGAATGCGGCCGCCGGTTGACAACTGTGGCGCGCTTGAAAGCTATGGAAGGTGAAAGGAAGATACGCGGCAGTTAAATAATACAAGACACTTAATAATACAAACATAAGACATCAAGCCGCGGCGTGACGTCCGCTACACCACCTCCCCCAGACACGTCACTGGCGAACGTGACGTGTTGGAATCTGGCGGGAGGTCGAACGATTCGTCCACTCCTCGTGGCACGCAGGCACGGCGGAAGTGGCGGCGGTGGAAGGGGCGTGGCGCTGGAGGGACGATGGGCGGCAGCAGCAACAGCGGGCCGCTGGACAGCAGCAGGGTAATAGAACAACGGGTAGAACAGTAAGGATTTAACGCCCAAATTAATGAGACAAGATATAATTTTTCTGATAACTGTTTTGTCTATTATAAATTGACAGTATTGTTTGTTATCAATAACTTGTATTTCCATAGATATCTTCATTTAGTTAATTTAATTCCACCAAATACACGACGTAGTAGTTGAAGTAGTGTATATTTCAGTACCTGTAGTGCAACTGCAGTGGATTTGGAAGCGGTCACGAAACTCAACTATAAACGCGCGAAATACATTCGTTGTGCTCAGGGGGTCCGCTCCGCCTATTTAACATGGGGAAAAAGGGCGACAAATATTAGCAACGTCCGCAGCTTGGCCTTGTTCACGCATCTGCTCATGAGCCAGGTTTTGCTGCCAACAGCTTTTTGGCCAATCAGCGTCTGACATTCTCCACGCTCATTGGTCGACGGCTGATGACGAGGATGAGGGTCAGAATAGCCGAACATCATTTGCTTACGTAACGTTAATTGCATGGCGCCGTGCGGAGGGCATGGGTGTCTAGGAGCTTTTCGAGGATTTTTTCCTAGTTTGAGAAAACTTTGAGAGTTATACAAATGTATATGTGAAAGGTCAATTAATTATGATGCGATGTAACGCGACGTATTTACTATTTAGAGACCGCACGGGGCGGGAGAGCTCTTGCCACGTACAGCGCCCTGGCGCGTGCGTTGCCAGGCAACTAGAGTTGCTGAATTCTGGTCCCAGCGTCCCAGCGCTTGGACCAGATCTGGTCACGGCCGTGACTGAAGCTGTGACTGGCAAGGCCAGCGCCATAGGGTTAGCATTGCAGCGCCGTGACTAAAGCCGTGACTTGCCAGCTCATGCCGTGGCCGTGACTGGGCTGTGACCAAAGATCTCGGATTTCCTGCACTGGTCTCCACAGGCAAAAACACATTGTGTCTCGCCGCGGCACCCACTAGCGGATCCAGGGGGAGGGGGGAGGGTATGGTGGCCATGCCCCTCCCCCGACAAACTTCTAGACAAACCTGAAATCGGCGCAAAATTGACACATTTCCTGATATAGAACAAAATCCAAGCAACTTTTACTAAGGAAAGTTTGTGTTAAATCAGCTATCAATGCATAAGCAAGCGAAATCCGATGAGTTTTCAGAATTGTGTGAGACTTTTTGGAATCCCCACCCCAAAAAAAACGTTCCCCTCCCCCCCCCCCCCCCCCCCCACCACTTCCGTTCTGGATCCGCCAATGGCGGCGCCTGGTGGGCCGGCGTCGGCTGGAGACGCGGTGAGCGGGCGGGATGGTGACGGTGTGGTGCGGAGACGCGGGCGGGAAGTGTAATTTTAAACAGTTACTTTGAATTGCTTGAATGCATTTGACAATCGACTTATCTAATCAGATTTTCATGAAACTCGTCAAAAAAAGATGAGAATATCTATTTTGTGGGTATGCTTTGGCCTTTGCCAAGAACTGTCAGACGTTATCATCGCAAATTGTCAACTGTTATATCAGCAACTTTGTTTTATTTATCAGGTAAGCCTAGTGCAATTTTTCCTTAGCCATAATATGGGCCGCATGATTTAAATTCAGACTATTTGAGTGTTATCACTGTTTGAGTATTGTATGTGGTGGCTGTCCGGTCTGCCATCGTGAGCCAAAGGACGGTTAACTTTGCCGGCCCAAAATGTAAATAGTTTGAGTCCGATGACAATTTTCTCAACGGCATAATATACATCGTTCAATTTGTGACAGCTTGTTATCTTAATTGTAACACTAGTGTAACGTGTTGGTTAGTTCACCACAGTCTCTACTGAACACTCGGTCTCTAGATCACAACAAGGTATATTCCAGGTCTACAAGATGGCCACTCCACGCTACGTACCCCACCAACCCCCCTGCTCCAAGGTCACACCTTTACCTGTCTGCCCCTAGATGGCAGGGTACCTACGGTCTATATACAGCACGCAACTACGGTATGTTTACAATACGTCACATCTCCTCTTCTGTAACGACAACGAACAGACGCCGACATGGACATCGCACAGCCTGAGGCCATGTATCAGTGTACCACACTACAACCAACGAACATTCTCAGCTTAAGTGCGAACATAGGGTGGAGAACAAGGCAAACGAACAAACACACGGCAACAGAAGTCACCTACCTATGATTACCACGCTCTGTAGCACACGGACCGCTATGACCTAACGCGACACATAATCAGCTAGATAACGCGGGGGGCGGCCGGTTCGCTCTGATCTGCGGATAGGGATAGACGGACGTGATGGAGGCCCGCTAGTATCAACAGGCATTGACCCGGGTTCGGGGGGTGAGGCCGGCTGTGGTCTCTGGAGAGGGGTGCGAGAAGGAGACCGCAGAACACCTAGCGGGGACCATGGCGGGGACACCGGCACCGGACCCTCGCCACCTGCTTCTGGAGAGACCTCCACAGACACCGGCCGAGCGGGTGGAAGGAGTGGTTCTGGGACTAACGGCGGGGGCCGAGGTTCTGTCGTGCTCAGAAGCTGCCGGCGATTACGGCGGTACAGGACTCCCCCAACACGCACCCAATACGAGCGAGGGCCCGCTGTTCGGACACACACACCAGGGGACCACGTTTCCTGGCCCGGAAGCCGCATCCGTACTGACTGGCCGAGAACCAATGGAAGTAAAGGTCTGGCCTTCCGATCATGGTACGAGGCCTGACGGGCTTTCTGTCGCGCCAGAATCTCTGGCACTGCCGTGGGGTAGCACGGGAGCAGGTTGCACCGACGCGTCGGTAAGAACGTGCGACAGGCCCGCCCAAACAATTTCTGCGCAGGAGAGACGGTCATCCCTTCACTTGGAGCATTCCGCCACATCATCAATGCCCAGAGGGGATTTTTGCCGTCAGCGAGAGCTTTGTTCATCAGACTTTTCACAGTTTTGACTGAGTTCTCGACCTTCCCGTTGGACTGAGGATATCTCGGGCTAGAAGTCGTGTGCCGGATATCGAGAGCAATGACGAAGGCACAGAACACGTCACTACTGAACGGGAGCCCATTGTCACTAACCAGTGTCTCGGGCAGGCCATACCGAGCAAACTGGCAGGTTAAGGCCGATATCACATGGGCCGCCGTATAACGTGCAAGGGGTTCAATCTCTACAAAATTGGTGTAGTAATCCACCAGCAGAAGATAGGTGGAGCCACGCAACTCAAACAAATCTATGGCCACCTTTTCCCATGGCCGGCTCGGAATCTCATGCGGCAGGAGAGGCTCAGCCGCCTGCGAGGGCCGATACGCCAGGCACACAGGACACCGGAGGATCGCTTCTCTGATCATGCTGGACATGCCAACCCAGAACACATTTTGGCGCGCCAGCCTGAGAATGGACGCAACTCCTATGTGCGTGCTGTGCAGGCGAGCAACGATATCACGTTGCAAGGAGGTTGGGATCACGAGACACCGCCCCTTATACAGTAACCCGTCTTGGGCGGTCAGTTCCTCACGGAAAGCATGGAACTGCCGCAGGCTGTCCGGTAGGCGGCGTCTATGTTCCGGCCAGCCCGTCTGTAGCTGTCGAATGACCGCGGTGAGAACGGGATCAGAACTCGTAGTCGCCTGGATCACCTCCAGCCGCTGTGGAGACACGGATATTCCATCAATCAGCCGAAGTGACGAGATCTCCGTCGCAAATGCCGCCTGCAACTTGTTAAGCGGAGCTCTGCTGAGTGCATCGGCGACGGGGACCTGTGACCCAGGCCGATAGACGAGGTCAAAATCGTATCTCTGAAGCTGCAGAATCATGCGTTGAAGACGCAGGGGGGCATCACACAGTGGTTTGGCGACAATCGCCACAAGGGGTTTGTGGTCCGTCTCCACCGTCACGTGCCGACCATACACATATTGATCCAGGCGTGTCATGGCAAATGTGATCGCGAGAAGCTCTTTTTCCAACTGGGAATATGCTACTTCACACGACGTGAGTGACCGTGAGCAGTACGTGATAGGGTGTCCATCCTGTAACAGAACTGCACCGAGACCAAAGCTGGACGCATCGCACTGAACTGTCGCTTCTGCCCTTGGATTGTAAAACTTCAGAACCGGCGCAGTAGTCAGTAACCGCTTTACCTCGTCAAATGCGCCTTGACACACATGAGACCATGCCCACGCGTTGCGAGACTGCGTTAATGCGCGGAGAGGAGCGAGCAGGTTTGAGACGTTCGGGATGTAACGCGACAAAAAACTGACCATTCCCAAGAACCTCTTCAGACTAGCCACATCGGTGGGAGCTGGATACTCCTGCACAGCTACTACCTTTACCGGGTCCGGTTGCATTCCGCCGTCGGACGTCAGTACATGTCCCATCCACTTGATCTCGGGTACCTTATACCGGAACTTTACTGGGTTCAGGACTAGGTTCCTAGCACGAGCGCGATCGAGGAACGCTCTCAGATTCAGGTCATGATCTCGCTCGGCCTCCGCGAGCGACTCTCCCCGGCCGAAGATGACCGCGTCATCGGCAATGACCTCGACACCCTGCAGGCCACTGACAAGGTCATGCATGGTCCTCTGCCAGATTTCTGGGCTGGATTTGACCCCGTAGGGCAGCCGGTTCCAGACATACCTCCCGAAGGGAGTATGGAAGCAGCACAGACGTGCCGACGCTTCGGAAAGCCCAATTTGCCAGAAAGCATTCGCCGCGTCTACCACACTGTACACTTTAGCACCGGTCAGACGTGTCGTAACCTCGTCCACTGTCGGCGTCGGATAGTGCTGTCGACGTACCGCCTTGTTCAGGTGGCGGGGATCAATGCACAGTCTGATATCTCCAGACGGCTTATCCACGATAACCGGATGCGAAACCCACTCGGTGGGTTCGACGATGGGGGAGACGACGCCCAGAGCTTCGAGCTCGTCCAGTTTCTTTTTTAGTTTGTCCCTGACGTGGATCCGAACTCGGCGGGGCGCATCAACAACCGGTACAGCGGTCGGATCGGTGACAATCTCATAATTGTCTGCCACCAGGCCCACTCTCTGTTTGTCAAAGACATCCTGATACTGCTCTAAAATCCGGGACCGACTGTCAGGAGGGTGAGTGGCTGACCCAGTGGGAGCGGACGGCTGTTCACATGAGGATCCCTCAGGGGTCACATGGCACTGCGAGGGGAGATACACATAATCTAATGGGTCGCAGTCCTTTACTTCAAGGAGGTCCAGCCGCAAGGAGGTTTTCAAGCTCAGGATAGGTGCGATGGCCCCTTTCACAACTTTGCATTGCAATACACATCGGCGCGCTGACACTGAGTTACGTAAGTCTAGTTCGACCTTCCCATCGCTGTACACCAAACCACCGTCATACATCCTCAACGCTGTGGAGCATGGCTTGAGGCGAGCCCCTCGGTCATCCCCGGTGATGCGTACATACTCAGCACGGGGAATGACATCACACTCCGCGCCCGAGTCGATCAGAAATGTCACTGGCTGTCCCGCCCTCGTGTACAGTGTTTTATGAGCCTTACTTGGAAAGCCGTCACACACAGACGTCATGATGTCGTGCTCTGAAGCTGGAGTCCCATCTTCGTCTGGGGCTCCCGACGACTGTGACTGGACGGCAGCAGTCAGGTGCTGGCCTGGTCTGCCCCACCTGGTCTGCTCTCGCTGCCACTGACCAGACGGCGGCGGCCGTCCCGACCGTCCACCAGCAGGGCGCGCTGCCTGTCGGCCGGTAGAACCTGCCTGTCCGCCGGTAGGGCGGTCAGTCTGTTCGCGACAAACCTCACTTCTTGCAAAATGATTGGCACTACCACATGCGATACACTGTTTTCCCCACGCGGGGCACATCTGCCTGTTCATCACATGGGAACGTCCACAAAACTTGCACTGCCGGGAAGTACCACCCACGACAGCGGCACAACCTTCTGACACTGCAGCAAAAGTGGGCTGCTGTTCCTGCCCACCCATCACTTTGACATCACGACCTGCTGCCTCTTCAGCCAAGGCAATGTCCAGGGCCTTAGGCAGGGTCAAGTCTGACCTTTTGAGTAAAGCCTGTTGGACCCGGGGATCTCGCACGCCCATGGCGACCCGGTCCCTTAACATGTTTTCCTCATCTGGAAACTCACATGTCGCAGCGAGGGACCGCAGTCCAGACACAAACTGGGCCACAGACTCTCCAGGCTGCTGGCTTCGATTATAGAAGTAGTATCGTTCCAAGATCACGTTTTGCCTCGGGATACAAAAGGTCTCGAACTGCTCAAGCAGCGCTGCCAGTCCGTGCTCCTCTCTCCATTCCGTGAAATGGGAGGCGACTTCTTGCGCGCCTCGCCCCGCACAGTTAAAAAACACAGCCACTTGCACCGGCGGCGGCTTGGCAGACAGCTCTGATGCCGTCGCATAATACGACCAATCCCGGCGCCATTGCCGCCACTCGGTGGCCAGGTTCAGCGACACCACATTTAACTCACTTGGAGGGCGAAATGACGGATTCATCTTTCAAATGGGTTCGAGTTTCTGACACCATGTAACGTGTTGGTTAGTTCACCACAGTCTCTACTGAACACTCGGTCTCTAGATCACAACAAGGTATATTCCAGGTCTACAAGATGGCCACTCCACGCTACGTACCCCACCAACCCCCCTGCTCCAAGGTCACACCTTTACCTGTCTGCCCCTAGATGGCAGGGTACCTACGGTCTATATACAGCACGCAACTACGGTATGTTTACAATACGTCACAACTAGGTCGGCAAATGAATAAATCAGGCGACACACACCCAGGCACGTAGCCAGGATTTCGTCCAGGGAGGGGCGGCTCCTCGAAAGGGCCCCTTCCCGAGCGTTGAAAGGACCCCTTCCCAAGCGTTGAAAGCCCCCCCCCCCCCCAAAAAAAAACGCATGAAAAGGCACGTTACAAGGCTGGAAATGCAGTATGGTAGGTATGACATGGGCCATACCAACGTTTAGGAGCTGGAGTTAGCAAACTGCCACATCAACTTTGGAACCAGCGACACGAATTTTGAATCAGCTATACTAACTTGGAATATTTTTGTTAAGCTGAAGACCTGGAAGTTTAAACAGATTGCTCCGCGGAGCGGCGCGAAAATTTTGAGTTTTATGCCCTGTGTTGCTTTCTCATCAATGCGTCGCATTGCGTATGGTGCGGACCTCTAAAATTACTATATTGTGCGTTTAAAAGTGCGGGGAAAATGTGCTAAAGTGAACTATTTTGCCCAATAATATAGTAAAGTAGCAACTTAACACATAAATGCGCCAAGAAACTGACCGATTTGTTTCCTAACCCGCATATAATTGAATTTGTAGTTCAATTGCGCCGCGGAGTGGCGCGAAAATTTTGAGTGCTATTCCCTGTACAACTGTATTCTTACTGTTGAAAGGCCCAAGGTCCCTTCAGATCGTCTAGGGGCCCCTCTGACCTTTTCTACGCCCTTCCGACCTGTTCAGGGACTCATCTGGGATCCGCGAAGCGAAAAGACATGATGTGGGGTGGGTGATATATATAATACAAAGAGGGCTTACTCTAGGAAAAAATACAATCGGATCTGTCGGGTATATTTGTAGCACCCTGACGAAGGGTGTTACAATATACCCGAAAGCTCCGCTTTTAATATTTTGTATTGTGGAGTAAGTCCTATTTGTATTTAATCTTCATCTGGGATCTCTACGTGCTTTGACCCTTCCGGTCTCACCAGACTCCTCTGACCTTCCAAGAAGCCCCCCTTGTGTGTCAAGGGGCCCATTCGGCCTGTTCAGATGTCCTTCCGACCTGGCCAGGGACTGCAGTGGCTGCTTTGTTGCCCTGCCGACATGCTCAGGGGCAGGGGCGGCGGATTGCAGGGCGCAGGGTACCCAAAATCCCCCTCAAAAGCAAATCCTGGGGAGGGGAAGGGTCATGTTGCCCCCAGATTGAGCAGGCTAAAATATGCGGGGGGGCACAACTACCCTTTGCCCCCCAGGATTTTCGACTTGGGGGAATTTTGGGTACCCTGCCCCCGCAATCCGCCGCCCCTGCTCAGGGGCCCCTCCGACCTGCCCAGAGGCCCCTCCAGTCTGGCTAGGAACTCATCCGGCATGTTCAAGAGGCCTTCCGACCGGCCCAGAGACTCTTTCGGTCTAGCCAGGGGCCCCTCTGACTTGCCCAGGAGCCCCTCCGATCGGCCCAGCGACTCTTCTGGTCGGCCTGCGCTTGCTGCTTTGTCACCCTGTCGACATGCTCAAGGGGCCCTCCGACCCGCCCTGGAGCCCCTCCGTGCTGGTCAGGGGCCACTTCGGCATGTTCAGGGGCCCTTCTCACCCGCCCAGGGGTCCTTTTCAGGGGCCCCTCCGATCTGCGCAGGGGCCCTTTTAACTTTCCAGGGGTGCTCTGGTCTCTCCAGGGGCCCTTTAACCTTCTAAGGGGCCCTTCCGACCTAGCAAGGGACTGCACTGGCTGCTTTGTCGCCTTCCGACATGCTCCGAGGGCCCTCCGACCTGCCCTGGGGCCCCTCCGTGCTGGCTAGGGGCTCATTCGGCATGTCCAGGGGCCCTTCTGACCCACCTAGGTGCCCTTTCGGTCTGGTCAGGGCCCCTCTGACCTGCACAGGGGCCCTTTTAACTTCCCAGGGGCCCTCTGGTCTGTCCAGGGGCCCTCCAACCTGCTCAGGGCCCTTATGACCTGGCAAAGGTCTGCGCTGGCCGCTTTGTCGCCCTGTCGACATGCTCAGGGGCCTCTCAACCTGCCCAGGGGCCCCCCTGTGCTGGCTAGGGGCCATTCGACGTGTTCAGGGGGCCCTTTCGACGTATTCAGGGGGCCCTCTGACCCGCTCAGGGGCCCTTTCGGTCTGGCCAGGGGCACCTCTGACATGCACAGGGCTCTTTTGAACGTCCAAGGGGCCCTCTAGTCTTTCAGAGAGGGCCCTGGTGACCCTAAAGAGCCTCTGAAGTCCTCTAAACTCTCTAAAGACCACGCTTCGTGTAGTAAAGAGCCTATGATACCGCGCTTCGCGCGGTCTCGTCGGCCCTTTTCGGCGCGCTGCGCGCCGAAAAGGGCCCTCGCGCGCCGAAAAGGGCCCTCCTGGCCTCCAGGGGAGGGCGGCCGCCCCCGCCGCCCTCCCCTTGGCTACGTGCCTGCACACACCGGAGGAACGTGCGCGTTGGCGTTTTACGTACGGCGGTCCGGCCGGAATCGACGGTCAGTGGAATTTACCGGCCCATAACTTAACAAACAAATTGGGTTGCATTGCGATTTTCTCAAAGTCATCCAATACATCGCTTAATTTGTGGTATATAGACATCTTAAGTGTAACAATCGGCCGGTAAACGAAGGGACCGAGCGGGGAAAAAACGGGGGGAGTACGCGGCCGGCCGGAATCACCGGGCAGCAAACTGTTCCGGCCCATAACTTAAAAACTTTGGGTCAGATTGCAATTTTCGCAACGGCACCCAATACAACGCTTAATTTGTGGTAAATAAACATCTTAAGTTTAAAAATCAGCCAACAAACAAAGGAACCAAGCGACAAAAAAGCGGGAGGGGTCTACGCGTTAACCCTACGTAGGCGACCGGCCGGCCGGCCGCGAGACCCTCATCCGCGTCACAGCAGCTGCGGGGTCGTTGCAACTAAATTACGAGTTGTCGCCACTTTTTCGGCCGGAGCGGTCTACCTGGTTTACATAGCCTTGGTTGTGCTTTTGTTTTGAGATCTAAAAATACATGATGAGCTATCCATGATTCTGCGGTAGGCACGTTGGTAGGCCCCCAAGCAAGTTCCCCTCCAAGGCATCTCCTGTTCCTTGCCGAAAAATTCCTGCTTAGTACCGCTTAGTTCCTACCAAGCGAATACACCTGGAAGTGCAAGCAAGAAGAGGAACAAGACTATTAAGAAGTTGGACGCCTGAGCCTCACGGCTACGCGCCCCAAGCCAACAACAACAACGTTGGTAGGTGGTCACCTACCTAAATCCTAAATAAAGTAGTTTGTGGGGATGTTGTGACTATTTCTTGTGAAACACATAATAACGAGATCATAGCTTTGATATTGTTAAATACTGCTGAATGTTTTGATTGAATGGCTTTCTTAGGCCAGGCCCAATGCTGGCAATGCTTCTGGTGCAGGCTCAGGCTCTGACCGTGCCATCCTATCGAAGTTCCATGTCATTGATAGACTGAAGTGGCTAAGTTTTACATTTAAATTTCCTTATGTCTGGGGGTGGGCCACTTTGGTTTTAATTGCACCTGGCTGTTGCTTAATGCAGCCTTTTTGGTGAAATTGTAATCAATTTGAAATAATGATAGTGGATGGTTAACCCGTTCACCCGTTAACCTGTTGACACATACATTTGTTTTCGGTAGACAGCTTGACCCGTTAACCTGTTGTTACTGGTCTGTCGACCCACAAATATCTACCCTGTTAACCCATCATAGCTCAATTCAGAAGCATTTTGTCCCAACCTCTTAGAAATAAGGCACCTTGAGTTCCTGTTTTGATGTTTGTAACATATTGAAGACAGTCTTACAGCTTTGCTCCAGGATTCCATGTGCTACTTAGAGCTCTACTTAGAGCTCATCTCCCATCAGTGTATGTTATTGTTTATTAATTCATACATCATTTATTAATATTATGCTTTGGAGATGAAATCGATCAATAATATGTTAGTACATCTTGAACATAAAGTTACATTCATTATCAAATGTTTACATTAAAATTAAAGGTACCAACATATATTACAATATTGTGGAAACACTGTGAAAAAATGGTTTGACCTAATAATGGCTAATGAGATATTGGCTTTGACCCAGTGATCACACACATTTATAAGGTCACTGAAAGATATGGAAGATCAATAATTGTCATGAAATGTGCCAAAATCAGAGGGTTCAGACTTCAGCCGCCAAAAGCGATAAAACTACTTTGCTGTGCCGGCGCACACGGCACACTATATATAATTGGAGCTACATGACCTATTTACCTAGCTTGGCTTCTGTGACATCACAGGTCACCAATTAGAGGTCAATCAGGGAGGTGTGAGATGAGAAAAGGCCGGCATAACGAATAATGTGTGAATCATGACCATCTATGCATTGGGTCCAACGCAAAAATACTTGGTGCCTCTGGGATTCGAACCCACGGTCGGCAATGGGCGTTACGACATTGGTTAACCCCCAAGCCCATTTGACCCCTTTACGCTTGGAAAATCGAAAAATGGTAAATAAAAACGTTGTAGCAAAGGCTTGTAGCTATCTTTTCCAGAAGTCCGATTTAAAATATGTTCCATATGTTACGAGCCAGCCTCGTCTGAAAATCATCGATTTAACATGGGAACCCTATGGTGTAGTAGATTTTTAACGCCCAAACACCCGAGTGCTGCAAACTGTTACTGGTGGGGGCTGGACAGTAGCTCTGTGCTTTCACTGCGGGGTCCGGCGTCGCGTCCATGAACACCGGCGTGCCCGAGGACGCCGGAGTGTCCGAGGACGCCAGCGTGTCCGAGGACGCCGACGTGTCCGATGACGCCAGCGTGCCCGAGGACGCCGGCGTGTCCGAGGGGTATTTGCGCATCAGCAAGGAGACCCAGTTGAAGATGAGCTGCAGCTGCCAGCTAAACTGCCAGCCAGCGTTGGTGCCGTCGTGGTACCAGTAGGCCAAGTTGTAGCCGGCGCTGATGCTGATGAGCATGGCAAGAGCGGGGTCGATGAAGCTCCAGTCCAGGTCGGGCGTGTCGTCCGAGAACACCGCAGTGTCCGAGGGAGCCGGCGTCCTCAGACACGCCGGCGTCCTCGGACACTCCCGGTGTTCTCGGACACGGGGTCACCAATGTAGCGATCACGTGCGTCGTGTTGGTCATCGAGAGTTCGAAGCGAGGCTTCACGATTGTATTGTCGACGGAGCTTGATAGCCTCAACGCGCTGAAGCGCCCCCCAAAAACCCCAATCACACACACACACACTGTCGACGGAGCGGGTGCGACCTTGCGCGTCGCAGCACATGGCGAGAAGGACGCAATTTGGCACACGGCACAATCCGGTACCGAACGAATACTAAAATCCCGAACGCGCATACAGAATTACATGAAACGAAATAAGACGAGTAGTGCGCGAAATATGAAGTAAGAAAACGAATGATAGGTAAATAGAATTAGCAATATATAAGTTAGATAATTAGATAATATGTATTCGTTTGTTCTAGAAGTTATTCTGCCGAACCGGCGGAATGCGGCCGCCGGTTGACAACTGTGGCGCGCTTGAAAGCTATGGAAGGTGAAAGGAAGATACGCGGCAGTTAAATAATACAAGACATTTAATAATACAAACATAAGACATCAAGCCGCGGCGTGACGGCCGCTACACCGCGAGCACTTCGAGCTCGCTCGTAATAAGACTTAATTCAAGCTAATATACCTCAATTTGGGAGCTTCTTCAGATATTATATTTTGTAAACTTAATAAAACGCCTGAAGAAGTTCTTACCATGAGATGCAAAAGCTTGTATTAAGTCTGGTTTACATTTTCAAGGATTCAAGCCTATGCATTTCACCTGATATCTTGGAAGTACGCATCTGTGAAAGTACGCATCTTCGTAAAATGCCTTTGAAACAATAATTTACAATAAGTATTCTTTAACAAAAAGAGAGAGCATCTATCTAATTTACGAGTTAATTGATGATAAACAACTGACAAATAACTACCTTCTTTGAGGCTTACGTCACCTTTTGAGTATACGTAAGTGGGCTGTGTTGAGCAAATAGGAAAACTTACGGCGTTCGTAAGTAAATATGACCAGAATCAGGCACG
Organism: Chirona hameri; assembly: GCA_036785665.1. Taxonomy (NCBI): domain Eukaryota; kingdom Metazoa; phylum Arthropoda; class Thecostraca; order Balanomorpha; family Balanidae; genus Chirona; species Chirona hameri. Next base: position 130,505 of record JAXIVJ010000221.1, on the reverse strand, counting down.
TAGCCAAGGGGGGCGGCGGGGGCGGCCCCCCCCCCCCCCCCTGGAGGCCAGGAGGTCCCTTTTCGGCACGCGAGGGCCCTTTTCGGCGCGCTGCGCGCGCCGAAAAGGGCCGACGAGACTGCGCGAAGCGCGGTATCATGTGCTCTTTACCACGCGAAGCGTGGTCTTTAGAGAGTTTAGAGGACTTCAGAGGCCCTTTAGGGCCATCAGGGCCCTCTCTAAAAGACCAGAGGGCCCCTTGGGCGTTCAAAAGAGCCATGTGCATGTCAGAGGGGCCCCTGGACAGACCGAAAGGGCCTCTGGGCGGGTCAAAGGGCCCCCTGAGCACGCCGAATGGGCCCCCTGAACACGTCGAATGGGCCCCTAGCCAGCACAGATGGGCCCCTGGGCAAGTCGAGAGGCCCCTGGGCAGGTCGAGAGGCCCCTTATCATGTCGTCAGGGCGACAAAGCGGCCAGCGCAGTCCCTTGCCAGGCCATAAGGGCCCCTGAGCAGGTTGTAGAGCCCCTGGACAGACCAGAGGGCCCCTGGGAAGTTAAGGCCCCTGTGCAGGTCAGAGGGGCCCCTGGCGAGACCAAAAGGGCCCTAGGTGGGTCAGAAGGGCCCCTGAACATGCCGAATGGCCCCTAGTCAGCACGGAGGGGACCCAGAGCAGGTCGGAGGGCCCTTGGAGCATGTCACAAGGCGACAAAGCAGCCAGCGCAGTCCCTTGCCAGGTCGGAAGGGCCCCTTAGAAGGCTAGAGGGCCCCTGGAGAGACCAGAGGGCCCCTGGAAAGTTAAAAGGGCCCCTGTGCAGATCGGAGGGGCCCCTGACCAGACCGAAAGGACCCCTGGGCGGGTAAGAAGGGCCCCTGAACATGCCGAATTGGCCCTTTGCCAGCACGGAGGGGCCCCAGGGCAGGTCGGAGGGCCCCATGAGCATGTCGGCAGGGCGACAAAGCAGCCAGCGCTGGCCGCTCAGAAGAGTCGCTGGGCATATCGGAGGGGCTCCTGGGCAAGTCAGAGGGGCCCCTGGCTAGACCGAAAGGGTCCCTGGGCTGGTCGGAAGGCCCCTTGAACATGCCGGATGAGTTCCTAGCCAGACTGGAGGGGCCCCTGGGCAGGTCGGAGGGGCCCCTGAGCAGGAGCGGCGGATTGCGGGGAGGCAGGGTACCCAAAATGCCCCCCAGTCGAAAATCCTGGGGGCATAAGGGTAATTTTGCCCCCCCCCCAGCTTTTAGCATGCTCAATCTGGGGGCAAAATGACCCCCCCCCCCCCTCCTCAGGATTTTAAACTGGGGAGGGGGGTACCCTGCGCCCCGCAATCCGCCGCCCCAGCCCCTGAGCATGTCGGCAGGGCGACAAAGCAGACAGTGCAGTCCCTGGCCAGGTCGGAAGGACCTCTGAACAGGCCGAATGGGCCCCTTGACACACAAGAGGGGCTTCTTGGAAGGTCAGAGGAGTCCCTGGCGAGACCGGAAGGGTCAAAGCACGTAGAGATCCCAGATGAAGATTAAATACAAAGAGGACTTACTCCACAATACAAATATTAAAAGCGGAGCTTTCGGGTATATTGTAACACCCTTCGTCAGGGATATAAGTATTATGTACTTTCGGGTACAGTACTTTCGGGTACATTATACCCGAAAGCTCCGATTTTAATATTTCCTGTAGAGTAAGCCCTCTTTGTATTATATATATATATATATATATATATATATATATATATATATATATATATATATATATATATATATATATATATATATATATATATATATATATATATATATATATATATATATATATATATATATATATATATATATATATATATATATATATTACCCACTCCACATCATGTCTTTTCGCTTCGCGGATCCCAGATGAGTCCCTGAACAGGTCGGAAGGACGTTGAAAAGGTCAAAGGGGCCCCTAGACGATCTGAAGGGACCTTGGGCCTTTCAACATTAAGAATACAGTTGTACATGGAATAAAACTAAAAAAAAATCGCGCCCCTCCGCGGCGCAATTTAACTACATATTCAATTATATGCGAGTTAGGAAAAATTCACCCCGTTTCTCGGCGCATTTATGTGTTATGTTGCTACATTCCTATATCATTGGGCAACATAGTTCACTTTAACACTTTTTACCGCACTTTTAAGCGCACAATATAGCAATTTTAGAGGACCGCACCATACGCAATGCGAGGCATTGATGAGAACGCATATCCAGGGCATAAGGCTAAAAAAAATTAGCGCCGCTTCGCGGCGCAATTTGTTGTAAGAGTTCCAGGTCTTGAGCTTAAAAAATATTCCAAGTTGGTATAGCTGATTACAAATTGGTGTCGCTGGTTCAAAAGTGGGTATGGCAGTTTGCTAACTCCAGCTCCTAAAAGTTGGCATGGCTCATGCCATACCTGACATACTGCATTTTCCATCCTTGTAACGTGCCTTTTCATCGGATTATTATTATTATTATTATTATTATAATATATATATATATATATATATATATATATATATATATATATATATATATATATATATATATATATATATATATATATATATATATATATATATATATATATATATATATATATATATATATATATATATATATATATATATATATATATATATATATATATATATATATATATATATATATATATATATTTTTTTTTTTTGTTTTTTTGGGGGGGGGCTTTCAACGCTTGGGAAGGGGCCCTTTCAACGCTCGGGAAGGGGCCCTTTCGAGGCGCCGCCCCCCCCCCCCCCCCCCCCCCCTGGACGAAATCCTGGCTACGTGCCTGACCAGAATACCAAACATAAGCTCAACTTACGTACGCAGTCGGACGTGAATACCAAAATTGGTCTTTATCGTAAGTTGTCTACGATTGAGCACGTTTGACTTAAGTTTATACTTACACAAAAATTATACTTACGCCGTCGACCTGAATCACAAAATAGCGTACGACAATGCGTAACTTAAGATAAACTTAAGTTACGCCGTCGACCTGAATACGGGCCCTGGGCTGAACCTGGGCTGTCTTGATGGACATGGCATTAAGTACCCCCACACAAAAAAAAACACCGGATTTGGCCCACTATATTTTTAAAAGGGCATATTTTTACCATTTTTTGACTTTAAAAAAAATCATTGATTTTTTCGATCAAAGGGGGCACGTACAGACCTTCAGGGGGGGGCAATTTCCCCGTTAGCCCCCCCCCCCCCTTGTGTACGCCTATGATCCGATGAGTTTTCAGAATTGTGTGAGACTTTTTGGAATTTTGCCCCCCCCCCCAAACTCGAAACATAGATCCCCACTGCTTTTTTGCCACAAAAAGAGGCGCCCTCATGTGGGGGTTTGACGCCCTCTTGAGGGCTTGGTCCACCCCCCCCCATGACGGATTTCTAAATACGCCCCTGGCTGCCGCCCTCAGTGATCGACGCCTCCAGCATCAAGGCGATATATACCAGGTGGCTTCATCCCGACTGCGCATGTTTCTGCGCAGGTTCATAAGTGACGTCATCAAGCGAATACCGGGGACACCCGTAGCCGGGAGAAACCCGCTGCAGTGCAAAGCGGATATAGGGATGGGAGAAAATAAAATACATTGATGCGGGTGTGGAAATGGAATGAGGTGCGAAATTAAAGTATTATGATAGGGGGTGAATGGTAGATAACAAAATGGTGATTTTAAAGGCATGTTAATGCCTAATAAAGCGTTCATTACGGTCCCGGTTAGCATTTCTGTAGTGGACGAGCCGCCCATTTTTAGGCCCAAGATGCGCCGAACAGATTGCAAATTTTATGATTTTGGAGGCAGCATATGGACACAAAATGACGTTCTAACCGGGACAGCGGAGGGGGACGGCCCGCAGCGACGGATTCAACGTTAGATATGGGCGACTTTTAACCCCCCCCAAATCGCATGCAAAACAAGCGATTTCGACCAAATATGACGTTCACCCCATTCCCTTGAGGAAAACCCTCGCAACGTGCCTATGTTCTACATAAGTAGAGTTACTAATGTGTACCGGAGACAACTGCAGACTCTCAGTCAACCTGTCCCAAGGGAGTCCAGCAGACCCCAGCCAGCCAGCAATTTAAATACGGCCGGAACGGACAGAATAAACTGGCCAATGTCGGTGTGGGGACCGGTATGCAGAGGCGCGCGTCCCCCTCACTTGGCTACCCGGTTGAGCTACAGTTTATCGGTTCGCACGTTAGCCGAACCGAAAAGCTTCAGGCGCCTCACAAGTCACATGCGTCTCGCACAGTCCAGCCGAGGCTCGGCTGTTGTTGTAAATTCCCTTAGGCCGCCGATGGCGGCGTAAGGGAAGTCGCTCGTTAAAGGAAATAAATAGTTCACCTTCAACATGGGATTTTGAACTGAAATAGCAGTTTTGTAGCCCGTGTTGAGAAATCCTTATCTGCAACTTTTCTTGGCTGAAAAGACTCCAGCCGAAGATATTTGACTTTTTGGCGAAGGAATGCGGCGCATATATGATATACCGTACCGTCTGAGAGTGCCAGCACTGCATGGCGCATGCGCAGACCAATAACGCACACCATAACATTAATAATTTACGACCTTCTGTCCTGAATTGGCGCGATGTAGGACCATTTTTGAAAAGAAAAAAAGAAACTGTATTAAAAAATATAATAAAATCGTGTTCTGAAAAATTTCCGAAGGTGAACTATTTCCTTTAACGCGAGCGACTTGAAACCAAAATGTTCCGAATTCGCATCTGGGTGGCCCGTGGCGGAGTATCAACCATCGCTTCCCTGCTTGCAGCAACACACTAAGCAGAATAGCTGAGGCAACGGCGGAAGACATATTTATAGATATAAGCATAAGCATTACAGAATTTCAGACATTAAGACATAAGCATTTAAGACATAATAATTACACAAAGTCACGGAGCAAGAAACAGGGTCCGGTGACGCGTGACAATACCGGCGCCGAAGATGGCACCGGACCCGAACGAGGAATCGACCGCCTGGCAACAGTTCTAGAGCGTCCCGAGCTGCAGCGCTCCTGGACAGGGTCATCTGCCGCTGCTCGCCCGCACCTAGCGACGGCTCTCACACCAGGCAGCGGCTGCTCGCCCGCAACCAGCGACGGCTCTCACACCAGGCAGCGACGGCTCGCCCGCACCCAGCGACGGCTCTCACCAGGCGGCGACGGCTCGCCCGCACCTAGCGACGGCTGTTGTTGTTCCTGTTAGTTACAGACGCATGAGGTAGCCAGGGTCATAGTCATCAGCCAAAAAGTGGTTTGAGCAGATGAAGGAGTTGGTTGGATCAACTGTATCAGCCCTCTTACATTTTGCAAGCCAAGATACTCCATACATTCCTATCTCTCGGGAATTTAAAAAAAGTTGACAAAAGGATCTTTCTTCTTTTTTCCTCCACACCATGTCTTGCATGTTGCCACAGCACACGAACAACCCATTCTTGTGCACCTGTAAAATGGAAATTCACAGTTAGATGATAATGCTAAAATTAATTCATAGGCAATAGTCCCAATGATAACTGCACAACAAACTAATGTGTGAATATAATAATACTATATGAAATAGAATATCCAGGTGGGACATTCAAGTTGTAATTATACTTTAATTTCCCACCAGGGTAATTTTACTCAACAAGGGCAGATCCAGCTGGTCATTTTTTTTGGGGGGGGGGGGGGGGCAAACCGTTTTTAGCGGACCTTACCTACCCCTCAATTTCAAATTTCTTCACAGATTTGGGCCACTTTATTTTGCAACCTCACGATTTCTAATGATTTCTTTATTTGTATATTTTTTTTAGCTTTTCGACCTTTTTGGATATAAAAAAAGAAAGGATATCAGCTTGCAGTTTGTATTGTTCCAACATTGCTATACACTGAGCAAAACTATGTCAATTGTCACCTGTGCCCAGGGGCGTCAGCGATAATTATTTAGTGGGGTTTGGCTGAAATGATGAAAAAAATGCACCACATTTTTGCCTTTGCAGCTTTTTGAATGTGGATTTTCATATTACAGTAGGTACTTGCTATTTGTCTCCTTGAAGTGGCAAGACATTTTTATGGGTTTGTCTGATAAAACCCCAAAACATACAAAAACAACAAAATCAACAGATTTGGCCCACTATATTTTTAGAGGGGCATATTTTCAACATTTTTTTTTTATAAAAAAAAAATCAGTTATTTTTCTCTCAAAATAGAGCCCTTCAGGCCCTATTTCCAAAGGGGCACAGTTTCAAATAGATCCTATCTAATCTAGCTCACAAATATAAACCTAAACCTAATCTTCAGCCACTGGGCAGGCAATCGCATGAATACCTAAGCTTGACACTGTATGAGTTATGCTAACAAAGAACAGTTTTAAAAGCTCATCTATGGCAGCCAACAGTAGTCACTCTTACAAACAACATTTAACAAACTAAATTAATTAGGTACATGAACTACTTGCAAACAAAAACAGCGGGGGATCTGGCTGGATTTCACTATTCACAATCGAATTTTGTACTGCCTCTCATGCGCCACGCACGAAACAACTCACACAATCAGGCTTGAAATGCTGCAATCCATGGTGACAGTCACCTAAACCGCTGTCTAGTCAGAACATAAGAAATATATATAGCACAGCAAGTTAACCGATGTGATGTGGTAAAAAGGATCAAAATTGAATATTAAGCTGTAGAAAGCTTACATTTAAGCAAAAGAAAGGCTTATCTAGATATTGAAAGTTGTTCGCATGATGACGTCACTTGTGCAGATGATGCAAACACGTTAGAGGCATTGGGATGACAACGACCTGCCCAGCATCAACGCTTTCAAGGCTAGACTCGACAAACACACAGGCACATGACATGTTCACCTTCCACATCAACGACTGAGGGAGAGGATCTCACTAAGGAGTTCGCTATCGTTTGGATCCGGGAGGCCAAGTGGCCTTTCTAAATTCCGCACTTTATAAATATAAGTAAGTAAGTATGAACATAATAATAAGAATTGCTAACCTAACTCTCATAATGCCAAAAGGATGATTTAGTAAATAAAACGATTTACGAAGCTTTCGGCTTGCGCCTACATCAGCCATGAAGAATTGTTAGGTTAGCAATTCCTATTTTTATAATGTCTCAAAGCAGTGTTGAAAAATATTCAAGATTAGGTAAGTAAGAGTCAAACTATTGAGACGCCTTTCTATTGGTCAAGAAACGTGACGTAACGGGACTAATAAGGACATCTTTCAGAAACAGCAAGGCCCGCGCGCGTTTTAAGCAACACGTTGACGCTGGTATATACGGCCTTGTGTTGACGTTTGTTGACAACAAAATAAACCAACAAACCACACTCAGCTTTGCTTGATATTTATGTGGTTTCGCAGGTCTGCACCAATATATATATAACTAACGTCTGCACTCTGCAATTTGCATCCATCCCAGTTGTGTAAGTTGTATTTACCCTGACTGCCTTTTTCATTTCCAGCCTTCTTTTCATTTTGTACCGGTCATAGTCCAAGTCCCCGGCACAGACAGCACGCATCTTACCACTGCCAGATTGCTTCCTGTATCTTGATGTGATTCAACTTAGCATCTTTATCTACTGTTTGCATCTCCCTCAACCTGAGTAGGTTGGTGCCAGGATAAAGAGGGTTGTGCTGTAGTTGGTACCTAATTAGGTATACCATTGAAATGGCAAATGTTAACTTTAAATTTCAGTGCATATCATCACTTCTGTTCTTCATGCCTTCTATGGTCCTTTAAAGATGTCAGATCAAGATCCACACAGGATTTTTGTAAGGGGGGGGGGGGGGCACAACCTCAAGGGGTCCCCCTCGGACCACAAGGGGGCCCCACCATTGCGGGGGCATTTTTGATCAGGTACATTTTTGGATATATATATATATATATATATATATATATATATATATATATATATATATATATATATATATATATATATATATATATATATATATATATATATATATATATATATATATATATATATATATATATATATATATATATATATATATATATATATATATATATATATATATATATATATATATATATATATATATATATATATATATATATATATATATATATATATATATATATATATATATATATATATATATATATATATATATATATATATATATACTATACTTGAAAATCTGACCTGTGATGACCTCTGGTGAACTCATTATTGACCTTAGCCAAAAACATGACCAAAGTGGTCTCAAAAATGATTTTTGACAAGCTTTTGAAAGGTGTTTTTGGTTTTTGTCTATGTCCCATAGGAACCGAGTTTGAGGAGGTGTTGAACCCCTCCCCCCGCATGATGAAGGTGGCACTGAGCACCAGCACAGTGCAGGTTAATTTCCTGTATGCAATTTGCTGTCAGATTATACCTCAGATGTTGTCAAAAATCATTTTTGAAACCTTTTTGGTCATGTTTTTGGCTAAGGTCAATAATGAGTTCACCAGAGGTCATCACAAGTCAGATTTTCAAATTTTAGGACTTCAAAACCCATAAATATCTCTGGAACTATGATAAGGGAGGGGGGGGGGGCAACAAAACTGCCTCAGATCCAGTCTCTACGCTAGGAACAAACAAAAAATATATTGAAAGCTATTAAAATATGCAATCGCCATTGGTTTCCTCAGATTTTAGCTCATGTCAATAGTGTGGGCTCCAGACTAAAGAGGTCATCGAAGGTCAAAAAGGCTATTTTTTGGCAAAACAGTTTTCACAACTAACTTTTGACCTAATAATGATAAGGCAATAATTTTGACACCATCGTGTTTGTCTCTTTAAGGCGCTTCGAATCATATTCATGTTGACCAGTTTAGACCAACTTATAAATTTAACCTCAGGTCAAGGTCAAGTGGTGACCCAAGTAGATCATATTGCATATTGGGAGACGTGTCTCGACGAGACGAACACATTGGTGCCGGTGGCACTTATTTATCGTCATTCTTTCAAGAGCTATTGACTATTGTTGGTAACCTCAGATGACCTCGACTGACTGTAGGGGGCACTGAACAAAAAATTAGCCTGGATCTTCAAGAATCGCCTATGATAACATGACCCAGAAGGAATTTGACTGATATTATGCATATCCTCGGAATAGGAAGCATTTGAAGATTTCCCCATGTATTTATAATGGGGAGGTCACGAAATTGACCCGACCTTAGGTCACCGATATACCTACAAAATATTATATATCCTAATTGTAGGTACCTATGACCTTATGAAATCCTGTAAGTTTGAAACTGATCGGCCAAAAACTGTGGCTGTGGTACGACCGCAAACTGTTTTTTTTAGGTGGGTCACGTGACCTAGACCTGGTGACCTGACCTGAGCCTTGTTCACGACCTCCTGCTGACGGGCTGCCCACGGCTGCCCAAAACGGCAGCACACACCAACCTACGTCATCGCCGTCGATTACTACTTTAACACAAATTCTGTCGATTCACGACAGGCACGTAGCCAGGATTTCGTCCAAGGGGGGGGGGGGCGACGACGCCTCGAAAGGCTCCCTTCCCGAGCGTTGAAAGGGTCTCCTTCCCAAGCATAGAAAGGCCCCCCCCCCAAAAAAAAAATCGGATGAAAAGGCGCGTTACAAAGATAAAAAATGCAGTATGACAGGTATGACATGGGCCATACCAACTTTTAGGAGCTGAAGGTAGCAAACTGCCATATCAACTTCGGAACCAGCGACACCAATTTGGAATCAGCTATACCAACTTGGAATATTTTTTAAGCTCAAGACCTGGAACTTTGTAACAAATTGCGCCGCGGAGCGGCGCGAAAATTTTGAGTCTTATGCCCTGGATATGCTTTCTCATCAATGGCTCGCATTGCGTATGGTGCGGACCTCTAAAATTGCTATATTGTGCGTTTAAAAGTGCGGTAAAAAGTGAAAAAGTGAACTATTTTGCCCAATTATATAGGAAAGTAGCAACATAACACATAAATGCGCCGAGAAACTGGCCGATTTTTTTCCTAACCCGCATATAATTGAATTTTTAGTTAAATTGCGCCGCGGAGCGGCGATACAATTTTGAGTTGTATTCCCTGTACAACTGTATTCTTCCTGTTGAAAGGCCCAAAGTCCCTTCAGATCGTTTATGGGCCCCTCTGACCTTTTCAACGCCCTTCCGACCTGTTCAGGGACTCATTTGGGATCCGCGAAGTGAAAAGACACGATGTGGAGTGGGTGATATATATAATACAAAGAGGGTTTACTCTACAGGAAATATTAAAATCGGAGCTTTCGGGTATATTTTAGCACCCTGACGAAGGGTGTTACAATATACCTGAAAGCTCCGCTTTTAATATTTATATCATCTATATCATAATACTTATATCATATAATCATGTATTGTGGAGTAAATCCTCTTTGTATTTAATCTTCATCTGGGATCTCTACGTGCTTTGACCCTTTCGGTCTCACCAGGGACTCCTCTGACCTTCCAAGAAGCCACTCTTGTGTGTCAAGGGGCCATTCGGCCTGCAGAGGTCCTTCCGACCTGTCCAGGGACTGCACTGGCTGCTTTGTCGCCCTGCCGACATGCTCAGGGACAGGGGCGGCGGATTGCGGGGCGCAGGGTACCCAAAATCCCCCACAGTTGAAAATCCTGGGGAGAGGGAAGGGTCATTTTGCCCCCAGATTGAGCAGGCTAAAATATGTGGGGGGGGGGGGGGGCAAAATTACCCTTATGCCCCCCAGGATTTTCGACTGGGGAGCATTTTGGGTACCCTGCCCCCCCCCCCCCCCCCCCGCAATCCGCCGCCCCTGCCCAAGGGCCCCTCCAGTTTGGCTAGGAACTCATCTGGCATGTTCAAGGGTCCTTCTGACCGGCCCAGGGACCCTTTTGGTCTAGCCAGGGGCCTCTCTGACTTGCCCAGGAGCCCTTCCGATCTGCCCAGCGACTCTTCTGGTCGGCCTGCGCTGGCTGCTTTGTCGCCCTGCCGACATGCTCAAGGGGCCCTCCGACCTGCCCTGGGATCCCTCCGTGCTGGCCAGGGGCCAATTCGGCATGTTCAGGGGCCCTTCTTACCTGCCCAGGGGCCCTTTCGGTCTGGTCAGGGGCCCCTCCGATCTGTACAGGGGCCCTTTTAACTTTCCAGGGGCCCTCTGGTCTCTCCAGGGGCCATCTAGCCTTCTAAGGGGCCCTTCCGACCTGGCAAGGGACTGCGCTGGCTGCTTTGTCGCCTTGCGACATTGTCAGAGGGCCCTCGGACCTGCCCTGGGGCCCCTCCGAGGGCCTCCGACCTACCCTGGGGCCCCTCCATGCTGTCTAGGGACCCATTCGGCATGTTCAGGGGCCCTTCTGACCCACCTAGGGGTCCTTTCGGTCTGGTCAGGGGCCCCTCTGACCTGCATAGGGGCCTTTCTAATTTTCCAGGGGCCCTCTGGTTTGTCCAGGTGCCCTCCAACCTGCTCAGGGGCCCTTATGACCTGACAAGGGACTGCGTTGGCCGCTTTGTCGCCCTGCCGACATGCTCAGAGGCCTCTCGACCTGCCCAGGGGCCCCTCTGTGCTGACTAGGGGCCTATTCGACGTGTTCAGGGGCCCATTTGACGTGCTCAGGGGCCGCTCTGACCCGCTCAGGGGCCCTTTCGGTCTGGCCAGGGGCTCCTCTGACATGCACAGGGCTCTTTTGAACGTCCAAGGGACCCTCTGGTCTTTCAGAGAGGGCCCCGGTGGCCCTAAAGGGCCTCTGAAGTCCTCTAAACTCTCTAAAGACCACGCTTCGCGTGGTAAAGAGCCCATGATACCGCGCGGTCTCGTCGGCCCTTTTCGGCGTGCTGCGCGCGCCGAAAAGGGCCATCCTGGCCTCCAGGGGGGGGGGGGGGGGGAGGAGGAGCGCCCCCCCCCCTTGGCTACGTGCCTGATTCACGATACATATCTGGCGTACTTGCTACCATAAATTTGCTCCTACTGAAAGCCTGGCTTATGGTACCTAATACCAACATAAACAGTAAACTAAAATTATCGCAGACTTACTCCATATCCATGTTCGCTTCTTCAAGCTTTTCGCTTGGAGTTGTTTATCGACGCTTCACGTTTGGAAATTGCCGCGTGCGCCAATTTGTGGTATCTGCTGCCCGGCTGACGCGATTTTCCGGCAGCAGCGACAGCAGGAGGCAGTAGAGGTATGACGTCATACACCGTACCCTTCCCCACATCCCATTCCCCCACTGGTCCACGCTGATTGGTCGATACGTTTTGACAGTAGTAGGCAGCAGTAGTCAGCCCGTCAGCAGGCGTCGTGAACAAGGCTCTGAGGTGACCCGAGGTCAAGAATTGCACATAATGTGGGTAATTGATGCCCGAACAGCTGTACAAAAAGCGCAGTTTCTCTGCTAACCCCGAAAAACCTTAGGGGGTGTCTAAACGCCCCCCCCCCCCCGGCACGGCGCGGGTTAAATATCTTTCGAATGTATTTTTTCTGAATTTATTTTTCGGCGCTCCTAAGTTCTGGAGGCAATTTTTTGTTTTAAGGACACCCTTATATGACCAACTGACATTTGGTGACATTGGTGACATCAATATTGACCTGACAAGAATCAGTTCGGTATTTGGAAAATGGAAAATCATCCCCGATAATTTTTCGTCGCGGGCGAGAATCGTGGAAAATGCCCGGAGACAGGGTCGCTTGGATATTATCCCTTCGTCGTAGCCAGCTGACGACTGCCGCTGCGTTCACCGGCGGCCATTTGCTGTCTTTTAACTTGAGTTTTTGCACATGTTGTGTTCTCAAAGTAATTCCTGTTGCTTTTAAGGTCGGCTAATACCAATTTCACACCTGAGTTGAGTTAAATACGGGTTTTACAGCGCACCCAAAAAGCCGATGGAAAGCCGAAAGCCGATATCCTTGCATATACCGAACGCTCTGCAGAGCGATAATCGAACATTATCCCCGACAGAGTAGATGCCGAACGCGCGAAGGGAAAATTATCGACGATAATTTTCCAGCGGAGAATATCCAATTTTTTTTCCTCCAGATGCCGAGCGCTCGCTTGAATGGATGCACGGATGCACATTGGCGCATTACGTCACGGGCCGCGGACAGTCGTGGTGTGCAAGATGACAATAGAAAATAAAAATCACTTCATTTGTGAAAAATACATCCGAATTTTCTCCTTATAAAAAATACAACCGGCAGGGGCCCCACCGAACCGCCTTAGAGGGGGCCCGCATTTCATAAGGGGAGGGGCACGTGGGCCAGTTTGTCCCCCTTGTGTGCGCCTCTGGTATGAGGAACACTTCGCGTCTTATGTTATATATTTTTTTCCTTAGAACTTCGACCCGTTACACATTTTCGCGATAACTTTTGCTTTTTTATATTTGCGCGGTGGGCCCCTTCGGATGAAAATAACAAATGCAAACTTTCGCTTTTCATTTGTAAAAAATACATCCGGAATTTTGATATTTTTTATAACAAAAAATATAACCGGACAGGACCCCACCAGGCATATATACAACCGGACAGGGGCCTCATAGGGGTTCCGAATTTCGAAAGGGGGGCACAGGCCCGTGCCCCCCCCCCTTGCGTGCGCCTCTGGGCCTTTCGGATGCAAATATAAAATGTAAAATGTTGACTTTCATTTGTTAAAAAAAATCAGAATTTGTATTAAAAAAAATGCAACCAAACAGGGGCCCCAGCCCCCGCGGGGCCGCCTGAGAGGGGCCCCGCATTTTTTTAAGGGGGAACGTTGGCCAGTGTGTCCCCCTTGTGTGCGCCTCTGGTATGAGGCACACTTCGTGTCATATTTTATATATCTATCTTTTTACTCCTTAGAGCTTCGACTCAATACACATTTTCGCGATAACTTCGCTTTCTATATTTTCGCGGTGGGGCCCTTCGGATGAAAATAACAAATGCAAACTTTCACTTTTCATTTGTAAGATATACATCTGGATTTGTGTTATTTTTGTATTACAAAAAAATACAACCGGACAGGGGCCCAACCGAGCCGCCTCATAGGGGCCCCGCATTTCGTAAGGGGGCACGGCCCTTGTGCCTCCTTGTGTGTGCCTCTTGGCCCTTTGGATGAAAATATAAAAGGTAAAACTTTTACTTTCATGTGTAAAGTAAATCCAGATTTGTATTAAATAAACATAAATACAACCAAAGAATGGCCTCAGCCCCCGCCGGGCCGCCTCAGAGGGCCCCACGGGGCCGCCTCAGAGGGGCCCGTATTTCGTAAGGGGGGGGGGGGAGACACGGGCCCGTGTGCCCCCCCCCCTTGTGTGCGCCTCTACTTGCAGATACCGAACGCTCTGCGCAGCGATAATTTTCCAACTGAAAATTCTCCCCGACAGAGTAGATGCCGAACGCGCGAAGGGGAAATTATCGGCGATAATTATCCAGCGGAGAATATCCAAAGGAAAACAATTTCCAGATACCGAACGCACGCTTGAATGAATTCACCGATGCACATTGGCGCATTACGTCACGGGCCGCGGACAGTCGTGATGTGCTAAGATGAAAATAGAAAATAAAAACTCACTTCATTTGTGGAAAAAAATACATTCGAATTTTCTTCTTATAAAAAATACAACCGGACAGGGACCCCACCATTAGAGGGGCCCCGCATTTCATAAGGGGGAGGCACGTGGGTCAGTTGTCCCCCTTATGTGCGCCTCGGGTATGAGGCACACTTCGTGTCTTATTTTATATATTGATATTTGTTCTCCTTAGAGCTTCGACCCGTTACACATTTTCGCGATAACGTCGCTTTCTATATTTTTGCGGTGTGCCCCTTCGGATGAAAATAGAAAAGGAGCACTTTCACTTTTTATGTCTCCATGGCCATTTGATTTGTCATGTGTGGCCATACATCCGGATTTTTGTTCTTTTTTATCAAACAAAAATACAACCGGACAGGTGCCCACCGCGGGGGGGGGGGGGGGGGGCTGTCCGTAAGGGGGCCCCACCGCGGGGCCCCTTACAAAATGCGGGGACTCATAGCCCATAGGGGCCCCGCATTTCGTAAGGAGGCACGGGCCCATGTGCCCCCCCCCCCCCCCTGTGTGCGCCTCTGGGCCCTTCGGATGAAAATATAAAATGTACAACTTTTACTTTCATTTGTACAAAAATCCGGATTTTTATTTTAAAAAATACAACCAAAAAGGGGCCCCACCGGGCAGCCTCAGAGGACCCCCCACGGGACAGCCTCAGAGGGGCCCCACGGGCCGCCTCCGAGGGGCCCCACGGGACCGCCTCAGAGGGGCCCCACAGGACAGCCTCAGAGGGCCCCACGGGGCCGCCTCAGAGGGGCCGCCTCAGAGGGGCCCCACGAGGCCGTCTCAGAGGTGCCCCACGAGGCCGCCTCAGAGGGGTCCGCATTTCGTAAGGGGGGGGGGGGCACGGGCCCGTGTGCCCCCCCCCCCCTCCCCCTTGTGTGCGCCTCTGGATCTGAGGACAAGATATTTTGAAGCTTTACAGAAAAAATAAAAAGCATCAGCAAGGCAACCAAGACTGACTGCAAATGCTGCATACAATATTTTAGCAAAACTTCATAGAAACTCACGCTTAATAGCTCAGACATCTCTAAATGACCATTTCAGATATGTGGAACAGACTATACCGCCCTTACCATTGCATTCTGATTAATTTTGTATCCCACAGGGTCGCCACTGCCCACTGGCAGATCCGAGGCAGGCCGAGGCAGGCCGAGGCAGGCCGAGGCAGGCCGAGGCAGAGCCAATAGGCCAAAACGGTCAATTGCTCCCAAAAGGCCTGAAATAAGCCACAATAGTCATATTTTCTGATTTAATCAAATGTCTTAGAAATTTGTACTATGGAAAGTTTGTTTTGAGGCAGCTTATAATCCTTACAAATAAGGAAGCAAAATCTGTTGAATTTTACCAATTGTGTGACTGTTTTGCTCCCCAAACCGACTGTTTTCTGTTCTGGATCCAGCCTTGTACTCCACTGCATGAGTGGGGATGTTGAATTCTGTTATTGTAACAGTAACTGTGGTCAAGCCAAGCCACCAAAGTCCAGAGTTAAAGGCACATTGCCACCTTGCAGGCCAATATGGAGTTTTTGGTGTGTATCGGTCGATGAAGTGTGTCCGATTTCACCTGCAAAATTTGGTTCCCGAAACTCCCCCCATTAGATCAAACAATACATTTGCACCATTCATGCTTGCCAAGCATTCGTAAAATTGGAGTCGCCACATCACTATTTAGAATCACTTCTTTGCAGACTGTTATTTTCTTTTGAATGTTGCAAACTCAACATCACCATTCCGTCAGTGCACTTTAAAATTAAAAAGCGTATGCAGTTAATTATATTTTCAACAACCTTAGCCTCTTTCATAATAAAACAGCAAGAATTGCTATGACTCGACTTTGGGACTGCAGGAGTTGTGACCTATACCTTATAACACAGATAGACTTTTCAAGGTCAAGTCTCGGCGAATTCGTACGCTTCGGCTTTGGGCAGACGCCAATACCACAGCCAAACTGGATGAGAGCAGCCATTATGAATCTAGTACTGAGCACAGCTGGGACCAACGTTTTGGAGTCAGAAATAAATACAAAATGCTTTGCTGATACACTGCTTTAGGTGCTGCAGGAGCAAGTTTGAGCTTGATCATACATGATTGTTGATCTCCACCATTCATTTAAGTTGCTTTTTAGAAATCCTCCGGAGGTGGCAATATCCCTTTAAGTTACATTGGTACTAACCACAGCTACCCACAAACTACAGCTTGTGGTTACTAAAATGCTTCTCAAGAAAGTGAGTAGGATTTGACATGAATATTTGTGGGAATGATGTACTTGTTCAATCATTGACAATCAGTATAAAGTAAATGGATAAGTTATGCCTCAGAAATTAGAAGTGCTATTATAGATATGCAATTTTACCTTTTCACAAATCATTGACTAAGCTCTAGGTAGCTCTCAGCATCTACTGAAAAGTCCAGAATGGTCAAAATAAGTTGTTTTGAGTGTCAACCCCAAAACGAGGACGAAATTCTGCCCCAAAAAAATCATAAGATTTTCCTTCCTCTAAAATGAAGAGTTGATTGCATGCAAACTTTCTTTAGTGTCCATCTTTTTGTGTTGATTGTTACATTTCTGATGGTCAATAAGACGCATTTCAAGAGGAAATGTTGCAGCAAGTATTATGAAGACTGAATACAACTAGGATGTTGTTTTGTAACAAATGTACTTGAACCTTGCATTCTTTGTTCCGTTTCAGCTTTGTCATACCTTGGCCACATTAATGAATGAGTCATGAAGTTGTGCTGAAATGCTTTTCTCACATTACACAAAAGATCTGTAATGGACCACGATAGTCTGATCCAGTTGTTACCTCAGCTGCTGAATAAGGGGACTGTCAGGGTTGTGCCAGGTGAAGCTGAAGGTGCAGGACAATCAAGCAACTGGTATGAAGAGCAGGCCTGTTCTGACCAAACCTCCAATCAAACCCAATCTGATTCTGAACAATCATCACGAACTAGTTCAGACCAAGAGGATGAGCATGATGGAAGTGATCAAGACGCTAAGGAACAAGAAAGACTATCTCCCAAGCCTGTTGACCTGGACGAAATTGAAAAGTTTCTTGAGGGCATCACAAAACCTCACACACCAAGACGAGCGGAACGCCCATCCCGTGACATGGCCAACATTCTACGGGAGGTGGATGAGCTGGGAAGACGCACGCTCTCCTCCAGCTCTCTTCTAGGTGGGGGCGGTCGACCTCCTCCCAGTCCGCGGCGGCCGCCCGAAGCGCGTGGCGCCGCTCCCGCCCCCGCCCCCGCCACGGGAGCCGCCTCCGAGTCAGCGCTGCTGAAGGACGGCGACTCCGGCCGCCGCGTTCGGTTCTCCCGTACTCAGGCTGCCAGCGGAGACGAGCTGGCGTCACGAGCGCCACACAGCGGCCTCGGCGGGAAGCTGAGTTTGTCGGAACCGGCGATAGGGTACACTCTCCACAGCCTGATGTCTGAGGAGAAGAGAAAATATCTGAATCTCACAGCTGACATGATCCTGCTAAAGCAAAGCAGCCTGGAAAATGAAATACATATGCAAACGCAGTGGGAAGAGCATTTGAGGGGTCTCATGACAGAAAACTCTTCACTGAAACTTGAAGTTGAGAAGCTGCGTACTCGGCCGCCTCCTGCCGTCCAGGGCCTTCAAAGCGAACGCACACGACTGACGAGCTTAGAACACCGCGTGGAGGAGCAGAACCGTCTGTTGGACGGCTTTAACGCTGAGAACGCTCGGCTGTACCGCGAGCTCAAGCAGTTCAAGACTGAGCGGGCCGACCTGGAGACGGTCGTGGACGATCTGCAGTGCGACCAGCGGCTGCTGAAGGCGCGGCTGCAGGCAGCGCAGCGCGCGCCGCCGCCGCCGCCGCCTCCGCCCGCAGACGGCAAGCAGCAGCAGCAGTTGAGGCGGCGCGAACTGGAGCTGGAGCAGCGCTGGCAGGAGGTGCAGCGGGCCGGGAACCAGGTGGCCCGTCTGCACGACCTGGTCAGCCGGCGCCAGTTCAGCCCGTGCGCCCGCTGCCGGAGCCGTGACAGCAGCGGCGGCGGCAGCCCTGGGCAGGCGGAGCGCACGTCCCGACCTCGGACGGTGTCAGTCTCTTGCCAGACGGCTGCATCAGTGTCCCCACCTCGCTCACCGGCCCGCTTCCCGGAGCACGTGGCAGCAGCGGCCACTACCGAGCTGCGCGCCCTCCGCGCCGCGCTGGCTCAGTCGGAGCAGCGGCAGCAGCAGGAGCTGCAGGCGGCCGCCGTCCGGGAGGCCGACCTAAGGAGAGCGTGTGACGCCAAGGTGCGAGCGGCGGAGGGTCGCCAGCGGCGGTTACAGACCGTCTCCCCGACCCGGCCGGACCCCGAGCTGATGGCTGCTCTGAGGCGGCTGAAGGCGCAGCTGGCAGATAAAGAACGAGCCCTGACGCAGAGCCGCCGACAGCTGGAGAAGTGTCAGCGTACTGTCACTGGTCTGCAGCGGGAGCGAGAGAAGCTGCTGGTCACCATCACGGCGCACAGTCCTGAGGGCAGGGGAGGAGAGTCGCGGTCTCGGCGCGGGAGTCCGGGCAGGTCACAGCGTGCCAGTCCGAGCCGGTCCCAGCGTGCCAGTCCTGTCCGGCGATCTTCTGCGGTGGCAATGGTAGTGGCCGGGGGGAACTGTGTGGACGATACGCTGCTTTCGGAACTGCAGGCCGCCATTGCCGCTGTGGAGGAGGAGAATGTCCTGTTGAAGGACCAGCTCAGTCAGATGAAGGTCAACAGAGATGAGGAGGTGTGCCGGCGGGACGCACAGATTGCAGCTGTCCGTAAGGAGAACGCCGAAATTCGCGCTAAGCTGAGTGTCCTCCCTTCCCCGTCCCCAGCGTCTTCGGAGGAAGATGAGGCGATCCTCTCGGCTCGGAAGGACTCGCTGATGCTGGAGATGGGGTCGCACATGGAGGCGCAGGAGCACGTGATCGTCCACCTGCGTGAGACGATCCGCAGGTTCCAGGAGCAGACGCGGCTGATCGCGAGACTGGGGGAAGAGAACCGCACCCTGCGAGATACGATAGAAACGCTACACTGGCAGGTTGACACTGAGAAGAGGCGGCAGCACAGCCCGGACGCAGCGCAGGAATCGAATCGGAGCTGGGCGAGTTAGGCAGTATCGCTGACGGGCCTCCTACCTGCGCGCCCCTCCTACCTGCGCGCCGTCCTGCGGCAGCGGAGACAGTACGGTCTCGCTCCGCGCTCCATAGATGGCAGCACCGCTACGTGACTGCCTCCTGACCCCGCTAAAGGGGCAGCTGCGGAATCCACGAGTCGTGCTGTATAACAGCCTGGTATCCGGGGATGTTAGCGGATAAACCGCTCCAGCGAGAGGGTCAGTGATTCGAGACGAGGATGCCTTAGCGACCTCGGGTAACACACGAACGACTGTTGTTCCAGCGAAATACGCCATCGGTTATCGAATATGTGGCGCACACGGCGCCAGAATTTCAGTACAAATCGCAACATGTGCTTCCCGAGTGCCTTGTATCTGTGATTCGACAATATTTGTCTTGTTCTGTGTGACTCGTTTTAAATATTAGTAAGATTTGCCGAGATTCTCTTTTTATCAGAGAATGTGAACAGACAATTGACAATTTTCAACCGACGTCAGTGTTCGATTTTTTTTTGTGGTGGGGGGGGGGGGGGGGAGTCATGAGCTCGATAGCTCTCTGGAGTCCGGATTTACCGATATCTGCGCCAGCTACCAACACCAAACAGGAGACTTTTCACCTCGTGGGAAATCGTAAATGTAGAATTTTCACCTCCCGTAAAATAAGATTTTGTGTGACCATTGCCGATGTAGCGAGGCCCTCATTTCAAAGTTTTTCGTGATTTCCTTGTCATTAAAAAAACGTTCCGTCCCTTTAAAAAACTGGAATACGCCACATCGTCACATCTGTGAAATGTCACATGAAGTTATTACACGCGAATATTATGTACATAATCGACCTCACATATTGTTCAGGAATTAAAAGCCTCGTAAAAGGCGAGGTCGAAACGAGGTTGATTGCAGACCTGGCAGATGTTGGGTCAATGATACAAATTATCAGTCGGCTGGTTCAGTGGCGGATCTAGGTTTCGAGTGGGGGGGGGGGGGGGGGGGATTTCGATCCGTTTCGTCACCGAACATTTGTTGACCGGGGGGGGGGGGGGGGGGGGTGGCGTCTGGTCGTCAGCGCGAAGAGTCGTTGAACGGGAGGGGGGGGGGGTGACGTCGGGTCGTCAGCGCGAAAGAGTTGTTGAGCAGGGGAGGGGTAAATCACGACTTCCCGGAACCAAAGATCACAACCTCCCGGAACGGTTTGAGAGGGGGGACATACGTTGGCCTACCTATGGTTCGTTTGGGTTGGGGGACAATTGTCTGTTTTGCCCTATCTGATTGGCTGAACCATTTTTTACATTCGCGTGACGTCAGGACTCTGACTCAGAGAGTATGCATATAGTTTTGATACACAATACAAATTTACGGCCTTCTGTCCTGAATCGGCGCGATATAAGGCCATTTTTGACAATATAAAAATAAATTGTATTAGAAAATATAATCAAATTGTGTTTGGTAAAAAAATTCCAAGGTGAACTATTTCCTTTAAGTAGATCCGCCACTGTGCTAAATAGTTCACCTTGGAATTTGTTTACCAAACACGATTTGATTATATTTTGTCATACATTTGTTTTTATATTGTCAAAAATGGCCTTATATTGCGCCTATTCAGGACAGAATGCCGTAAATTTGTATTGTTTATCAAAACTATATGCATACTCTCTGAGTCAGAGTCCTGACGTCACGCGAATGTAAAAAAATGGTACAGCCAATCAGATTCGAAAGTAGTCGCGTAAGGATAGACTCGCATTGGAGATGTGCCACCCGGCGGCCGGCGGTTCGCTTGCTAGCACCGGCTGCAAGCTGATTGGCTGATGGTATAGCCTCTGCCCTGGCTAGAACCAGTACAACATTCTTTCGCCAAAATATAAAAAAAAATTCGGCTGGAGAGTCTTTTCAGTCAAGACAACTTGCAGATAGGGGTTTCCCAACACGGGCTACACAACTGCTATTCCAGTTTAAAACTAATGTTGAAGGTGAACTATTTCCTTTAAGCAAATGTTTAAGCCTATCATGAGGAAGCAATAATTGATGCTTTTACAAAGTTAGGTCAATTTCATTATATTGTATATAGGGAATACATGAATGCATGAATGGAATGCATGATGCAGATGTTTCGTTATCACGCGCACTGGAGAGGGGCATGCCACTAACGCGCACTGGAGAGGGGGGGGGGGCACTTCCCCCCTGTTATCTCCGGAAATATGAGAGCTAGAACGACCAAACTTGCAGAGTAGGTAGGTGCTATGCTGATCTACATTTGCTGAATTTTAGGTGACCTTAGGTCAATATCTTCAAGGTCAAACGTCAAACGAGGTCACTTAAAGGAAATAGTTCACCTTGGATTTTTTTTTACCCAACACGACTTGATTATATTTTTGAATACAATTTCTTTTTATATTGTCAAAAATGGCCTTATATCGCGCCAATTCAGGACAGAAGGCCGTAATTTTGTATTGTTTATCAAAACTATATGCACACTCTCTGAGTCAGAGTCCTGACGTCGCGCGAATGTAAAAAATGGTTCAGCCAATCAGATTCGAAAGTAGTCGCGTAAAGATAGACTCGCATTGGAGATGTGCCAACCGGCGGCCGGCGATTCGTTTGCTAGCACCAGCTGCAAGCTGATTGGCTGATGGTATAGCCTCTGCCCGGGCTAGAACCAGTACAACATTCTTTCGCCAGCACCGCATTCCTTCGCCAAAAACTCAAATATATTCGGCTGGAGTCTTTTCAGTCAAGAAAACTTGCAGATAGGGGTTTCCCAACACGGGCTACAAAACTGCTATCTCAGTTTAAAACTAATGTTGAAGGTGAACTATTTCCTTTAAAGGAAATCGTTCACCTTGGGATTTTTTTTTTACCCAACACGATTTGATTACATTTTGTAATACAATTTCTTTTTATATTGTCAAAAATGGCCTTATATCGCGCAGATTCAGGACAGAAGGCCGTAAATTTGTATTGTTTATCAAAACTATATGCATACTCTCTGAGTCAGAGTCCTGACGTCACGCGAATGTAAAAAATGGTTCAGCCAATCAGATTCGAAAGTAGTCTCGTAAAGATAGACTCGCATCGGAAATGTGCCAACCGGCGGCCGGCGATTCGCTTCTAGCACCAGCTGCAAGCTGATTGGCTGATGGTATAGCCCAGGGGCGTAGCCAGGATTTCGGCCAGGGGGGGGGGGGGGGCAAACGGGATTCGAGGGGCTCTCGTAGCCAATTGGGGCCCACACACTGGCGGATCTAGGGTTCGAGTTTGGGGGTAAAAATTGATATCCCATCAAACCCATCAAACCGCCTGAAATAAGCACAAAATGTTCACATTTCCTGATAAGAAAATCTAAGCAACTTTATCTAAGGAAGTTTGTTTTAAATCAGCTATCAATGCATAAGCAAGCGAAATCCGATGAGTTTTCAGAAATGTGAGACTTTGGGATTCCCCCTAAAAAAACTTCCGTGCCCCCCCCCCCCCCCCCCCCCACCACCACCACCCATCCCAAACGTCTTTTTCCAAACGTCCAGACCCCAATACATTGTGTCCTAACGTCACAATAACTTCACGCGCATCCACATGAGGGCTTGTGCTGTTATTGTAGCTCGTTGGCTATGCTACCAAATGCTGCCATATTTAGGGAAATAGGAGGTCGGACAGATCATTTTGTAACCAACGCTTAAAAGTCGATAACATTAACTCGGTAGGCCTGAGGCAGGCACGTAGCCAAGGGGGCGGGGGGAGGCTACCCGCCCCCCCCCCCCCCCGCCCTGGAGGCCCGGCGGGCCCTTTTCGGGCGCGCAGCGCACCGAAAAGGGCCGACGAGACCACGCTCATGGACTACGCGAAGCGTGGTCTTTAAGAGTTTAGAGCATTTCAGAGGTTCTTTAGGGGCACCAGGGCTCTTTCTGAAAGACCAGAGGGCCCTTGGACGTTCAGCAGAGCCCTGTACATGTCAGAAGGGCCCCTGGACAAGCCGAAAGGGCCCCTGAGCGGGTCAAAGGGCCCCTGAAGACGTCGAATGAGCACCGAGCCAGCACAGAGGGACCCCTGGGAAGGTCGGAGAGGCCCCTGAGCATGTCGGGAGGGCGACAAAGCAGCCAGTGCAGTCCCTTGCCAGGTCTTAAGAACCCCCTGAACAGGCTGGAGGGCCCCTGGACAGACCAGCACCAGAGGGCCTCTGGGAAGTTAAAAGGGCCCCTGTGCATATCAGAGGGGCCCCTGACCAGACCAAAAGGGCCCCTGAACATGCCGAATGGGCTCCTAGTCAGCACGGACGGGCCCCAGGGCAGGTCGAAGGGCCCTCTGAGCATGTTGACAAGGCGACAAAACAGAAAGCGCAGTCTCTTGCCAGGTTGGAAGGGCCCCTTAGAAGGCTGGAGGGCTCCTGGGCAGGCCAGAGGGCCCTTGGGAAGTTCAAAGGGCCCCTGTGCATGTCAAAGGGGCCCCTGACCAGACCGAAAGGGTCCCTGAGCAGGTCAGATGGCCCATGATTACGTCGAATGGGCCTCTGGCCAGCACAGAAGGACCCCTGGGCAGGTCGGAGAGGTCCCGGAGGATGTCGGCAGGGTGAACAAGCAGCCAGTGCAGTCCCTGGCCAGCTCGGAAGGGCCCCTGAGCAGGCTGGAGAGCCCCTGGACAGACCAGAGGGCCCCTGGACAGACCAGAGGGACCCTGGACAGATCAGAGGGACCCTGGAAAGTTGAACCTCACAAAATAAAGTGGCCGAAATCCGTAAAGTTTTTCATATCTTTTTTTTTTTGGGGGGGGGGGTTAACGCTCGGGAAGGGGCCCTTTCGAGGCGCCGCCCCCCCCCCCCCCCCCCCACCCCCTGGACGAAATCCTGGCTACGTGCCTGTTCTGAGGGGCCCTCGAAATGCCTGAGGGGGCCCTCGAAATGTCTGAGGCCCCCCCAAAAGGAATTGGAGGCCCTGGGAAGGCCTGAGGGGCCCTCGAAATAAATACCAGCTCTTAAATGCTGTTATTTATTCGTGTTAGATTTGTTCGTGGACGTTCTTTATGCGACATAAGGCGTTTTGCGGGCACCTGACACCATCCAAAACACTGGGGCCTTCGGCCCCAGGGGGCCCTCGCTCGGTCGCCAGAGGGGCCCGCCTGGCCTCCAGGGGGGGGGGGGGCATGGCCCCTTTGCCACCCCCCCCCCCTTGGCTACGCCACTGGTATAGCCTCTGCCCGGGTTAGAACCAGTACAACATTCTTTCGCCAGCACCGCATTCCTTCGCCAAAAACTCAAATATATTCGGCTGGAGAGTCTTTTCAGCCAAGAAAACTTGCAGATAGGGGTTTCCCAACACGGGCTACAAAACTGCTATCTCAGTTTAAAACTAATGTTGAAGGTGAACTATTTCCTTTAAAGGTCAAATCTGGCCAAATGTCACCCATTTTGAGAATTTGACCTCTGTGACGTCACAGGTCACCAGCAAGGTGTCCAAAGTTGTGTTCAGGGATGGGCATTGGCATTGGCTACCGAATGGTGTTTGAATCATCCCCATCCGACTGTTGGTTCTGAAGATATTCCTTCACCGACCTCGATTCTGGCCGCCTCTTGGACTTCAAATCCATATAACTCAAAAATGTACGCTTAATGTGTTGGCTTAAATGTCGCACAAAACCACCGCCCTGCTCCGCTTCGTTTTCGAGCTATTCACGAAAAACATGTGGGAAAACGTGTGGGGGGGGTTGGGGGGGGGGGGCACAAAAGTGCCCCCCCCCCATCCAGTGCGCACTCTCCATCGTTTTTGCACCCCTGTTGAAAAGGTACGACAAATGGTTTCAGTTTAGGGGCATTGCAGAATAACTAAGACCTTTCTTTATATATACATATATTGTACACCAGTTGTAATGTTTGTAATGTTTGTAGCGGAAGCTTTCGAACACTACTGTGCTCTTCGTCAGCCTGGTTGGGGTACACAGTTCACACACTCAAAACAATATTTGAAATTATAAATACATAAGCACAGTGGATTATTCCTCTAGATCCTCAATAATTCCATCTTTGTGTTAATTAAGACCTTTCTTATTTGCAGCTTCTGAAATTATGAAATAAATGTTGTATTATAATTTCTCAACTAGAATGTTTACATATTATCATCGTTTTCATATTTTTTTTGATTTTTTATATAATTGTCTGGCATGCCGTGGCAACGATTCATCGTGCGTCGCAAGTGAAACGTCTATTACCCTGAGTGGAACCTAGTCCGGGCTCCGAGATGTTGAATGTGTTGAAAACCGAAACCGCCGCCTCGAAACCGGCCTTGATGAAAACTCAGTAGATTTCAATTTAGATGGTGACAAAAATTAGCAGCATGTTCTCTGAAATTGAAAGCTCATCTGTAGCGCATCATCGACAATTACTTGGCGCAGAGTATTCGTATGAGATTATATAAGTACTCTGGGTGTGAGTTGACCAGGTAGGTGTCATCCCGGGATTTCCCATGTATCGGCTGACAAGTGGCAAAGCATTAGAGATGACGTCACTGGTGCTCTGGTCCAGTCGTGGCCGGCCCCGTCACCGCAGCTGCGCTTTCGAGCGTTTTGCTGTTTTTTTTTTGTTGACAGGTGTTGACGAGCGGCAATTTTAACTCTTCGCCGTTGGATAAGTAAGTTAGGTTGTTCGGTTGCAAGTCTATGCTTTTCTTCTTTTTTTCTTCTTTTTTAAAGCATATCTTGAACATTACAAAAATGGACAATGACATTTGAAACATTACACCGGGGCAGGGGCAGCGTATATTACATCTCAGCCAGACCGGGGCAGCGTTTTGCCGTCTCGCCCCTCAGCCAGACCAGGGCAGCGTATGGCCGTCTCCTCCCTCAGCCGGACCGGGGCAGCGTATGACCGTCTCACCCGTCATCATGAATTAAGAAATGGATAATTATCTGCGGTAAACGTAATCTCAAATAGGTCCGCACCTTAGGCGCAACTATCCGTATCCCGTTCGAAATATTCGTACCGCTCCGAGACGAGTGCGGCGACAGCCGAGTCAGACCAGGGTACCAGTGGCGTCACGATAATTTTGCGATCGGGGCGGTAAAATCTCCGGATGTCTACCTCTCTTATATGGCCTTGGAGTTGGCATTGTTTTGATATTGAGTCTTGTACTGTACCGTTATATTGGGTTTGTGTCCCTGTAAAGCCTGTAAGTATGTTACATTTTCTGTATTTTGATCAATTATCCCTTAACATGTAATATGTTTTCGTAAGATGAAGGGAGAGCGTGGAAGTATGCTGCTTGTATTGTATTGTGAAACAGTCCATGAAATCAAAATGGCTTTCCAGACCGTGAAACATCAGCTGTATAGGTATAGAGTTCAGTGTTCTATTGCCCTGGGTATAGGTATAGTTGTAATGGATTAGCAGAATCTATTTGGTGTCCATATCATTTTGGTTTTGGATACTGTGATCAGGTAGACTGAAGGGTGATACTGGAGGTATTTATCTACCTGATTCACCTTGAATGTATCTGTTGTGTTGGCAGATACTACTTCCTTTGGTAACTTATTCCAGCTGTTCACGATTCTTTGAGAGAAGAACCCCAATATGGCTTGATGT
The DNA here is from genome assembly GCA_036785665.1 of Chirona hameri. Lineage (NCBI taxonomy): Eukaryota > Metazoa > Arthropoda > Thecostraca > Balanomorpha > Balanidae > Chirona > Chirona hameri. The sequence goes on along the minus strand of JAXIVJ010000221.1, from coordinate 103,301 downwards.
GTCACGTTTCATTTCTATCTTCAGGTGATGTCCTCTTGTGGTTGTTAAGTTCAACATGACAAATTTATCCTTCCTGACATTTTGCTTTCCTGTCAAGATCTTGTATGTCTCAATGAGGTCTCCCCTTCTTATCCTATCCCTGATGGTTGAGGTCTTCAGTCTCTTCAGCCTATTTGGGTATGACATATGTCTCAATTCTCTCACTAGCTTTGTTGCTCTTCGTTGGACTCTCAAGAAGGTCAATGTCCTGGACGGCCTGGGGTCCCACAGCCTGGATACAGTAATCTAAGTGTACAGTAATCTAAGTGTAAGTCTGTGCATGTACATGTGGAGACAAGTGAAGTTCACCTCTGTTAGCCTGTCAAACAAACTTCTCAATAACCTCAGTGCCACCATTGCCCTGTTTGCAGCCCTCTGGCAGTGAGTGGAGGGCTGCAGGCCACTTGTTAACGCTACTCCCAGGTCTCGCTCAGCATTCATGGTCTGCAGCTTTTCTCCCTTCATGTAGTAGTCCAACTCTGGGTTACTTGAACCACAATGCATTACCTTACATTTCTGTGCATTGAATTGAAGGAGCCAACTCTCAGACCACCTACAAAGTATGTCTAGATCTGCCTGCAGGATTTCTGAGTCTGCTTGGTTGGTTATCTTGCGATACAACTTTGTATCGTCTGCGAACATTGTCATGTCGCTCTGGACCAGCTCTGGAAGTTCATTTACATATATAACAAACAAGATAGCTCCCAAAACTGACCCCTGGGGGACTCCACTTGTGACAGCCTCCATGCTGGATGTTTCTCCCTGAACCACTACCTTCTGTGTTGTGTTAGTGGTCGAACGAACAAGATAGGTCCCAAAACTGACCCCTGGGGGACTCCACTTGTGACAGCCTCCATGCTGGAGGTTTCTCCCTGAACCACCACCTTCTGTGTTGTTCCTGTCAGAAAGTTCTTGATCCACTTTAGGACCTGCCCTCTAATGCCACATACTGTGAGCTTCTTAATGAACCTGCAATGTGGGACTGAGCCTTTCTGTAGTCACAGTAGATTATGTCCACTCTGTTTTTGCTATTGTCCAATATTTGTGTCCAGTCCTCTAATGCCTCCAGCAGGTTTGTCAGGCACAACTTCTTCTGAACAAATCCATGCTGTTCTTGACTTAATAGTGCCCTGTACAGTAGATGCTGGGTCACGTGTTTCTTAATAATCCACTCCAGCATTTTACACACCTGGCTGGTGAGACTCACAGGTCTATAGTTCGTTGGACACTTCTTTGATCCATTTTTGAATATCTGCATTACTGATGCCCTCTTCCACTGCTCTGGCAGCTGACCTTGAAGAGTCTTCCTGAAGATCAGCAACAGTGGGTATGTGATTTGGTCAGCACACTTCTTGGAGCAAGTAGGGCAACACATCATCAGATCGAGGTGCCTTGTCTTCATTCAGGTTTTGGAGTTCATCATGTATTTCTTCCAAAGTGACAACAATTGACTTTAAAGAGTCTTCTTCCTGCACTCGATCTTCAAAAACTGGTAGTTCCCCATCTTGTTCCTCCACACAAACTGAACAGAAAAATGTCTGCAGCTCTTGGGCTATTTCTTTTCCTGTGTTGGCAACACTTCAGTCTGATCTTACTAGTTGACTTACTCTATCCTTGGTTTTACCTTGTGATCTGATGTACTTGCAAGCTTCTTTGGCTTTTTCTTTGCACTCTTTGCAAGTTCATTTTAATAATTATGCCTTGTCTTGCATATCAGGCTTAGTGTTTCCTTCCTGACTCTAGCAAACTTTCCGAAGTTTTCCTTTGTCTGATGGAGCCTATATGTTTTGTAGGTTTGATACTTCCATCTGGCTTGCCTTTCCAATTCCTTATTCCTCCATGGTGGACTAGGTGTCAGCTTCTTTCTGACCTTGAATCGAAGGACATGTTTACTCCTTCAGCAATGAATCTTCTCACTGGAGTACAGCCAATCATCTTCTACATTTATATCTTTCATGACGTCCCACTGTACATATGATAGTTCTTCATTCATATCCTCATAATTACCTGCCCTGTAGTTGAAGGGAGGAACACCCTTGGGGGGGATCATATTGCTGGCTGCTAATTCTGTGCTCCCATGTTATGACACAGTGGTCACTTTTTCCAAGTGGTGTTTCACATTCCAACTCTTCTACATTGTTTTCTTGATCTGTGAAAATTAGGTCCAGTGTAGAAGGAGACACCCCATCCCTGTACCTTGTGTAGAATGATACTTGCTGGCAGAGGTAGCAATCTTGAATTTGGTTGTAAAACTGGGCTGCATCAGAATCTATTGGGCTGGCAACTGATCCATCTATCCAGTGTATCTCCTGAAAGTTAAAGTCGCCCATAATTAAGTGGTCTGTTGCCTGAACTGTCCTAATGGCATCAATCAGTTTGAGCAATTCTACATTATTATCATGAGCACAGCTTGGTGGTCGGTAGCAGACGCCCACCAGGAGTTTGCAGGTTGGACTTGTGTGTACCATGTACAAAGCCGACTTAAAGCTGTTCAGTACATCACACTCATTGACCTTGAAATGATCCTTTACCAGAAAGACTCCTCCACCTCTAGCTCCCTCTGGTCTTGTTTTGCTTACTGCTGTTTGATATCCTTGCACATGGATTTAATATTTTTGCCAAACTTCTGTCACACCAACGATATCTGGCTTTCTTCTATCAATCCTGTTCAGAAATTAATGTTTCTTGTTCCTCAAACTATTTGCATTTGTGTAGAAGCATGACAGCATGTCCTGGCCCTTGCCATTATTGTTCCCTGGGTACAACCTTGTCCCGAAAAATCCTATGCGTGGCTTTACCCTTTGCTCTAAGCTCGTCCCTGAGCTCTTTTTGCCTAGCTCTTTCCTCTGGTGTGAGGTCCCTGGTGATGTACAATCGGTCTCATAATGATATTCCCTTGCCACCACGTGGCGCTACGGTCGCGATAAGACAAAAAAAGTGGTTTCCCCACTGCAGGTTGGTACCCATTGTGGCTGTCTGGCAGGTGTGTGACCTGGGGAGGTGAAGGGAAGGAGGGAGTGCGGGACGTTGTCGGAATGGAATGCGCCGCGACCCGGGTGGTGGGCAGGGCCGTCTGTCTCGAGGGTGAAGAGGTCGCCTGTCCTGAGCTGGCAGATATCCAACATTGGATACTGAATAACAGTGTTCATCCCATCAGCCCAAATATCTCAGTCGGTATAGCTGTCTACTCGTAGCGTATTCATAGATTGGTCGTGGGTTCGAACCGCACTGGCCTTTTGATCTGAACCCCGCTTTAGACAAGCTAAGTAGCTGTTGGATAGCTCTGTTGTTGTGTGTATTTTTTGAGGAACCACATTAGATTTAGATATAAGGATTAGATATTTAGTTTTGTGGATCGTTTAGGTATTATTTTTAAGCATTCATAGTTAGCTGTTACCTCTTACTTGCTTTTTAAAGGACTTTTCATTCTAGCTTGTGTGCGCCAAAATTGTCTTAGTCTTATTTCTGTGTTATTAGTTGCAGGGTTGGATAAGTAGATATTTTTAGAAAATTAGGGATAATTAAGGTGTATTTAGTATTCAGTTTATTTAAGGATTAGATATTTAGTCTAGTATTAGGTGTACTCATAGCTGATTGTGTCACTAGCTTTACTTAGATCTAGTTAAGGTTTAGAAGAAGAAGAAGAAAAAAAAGAAGTTAAGTTAAGTAGAATATTGAAAAGTGCATAGTACCTAAGTATTCAAATGAGCATGACTAGGATGCAGGCGAAGGTAGCAGAGCTAGAGAGGCCCTCCAGACTAGGGTAGCGGAGCTTGAGGCGCAGTTAAGTAAGTGTAGGTGTAGAGATGAGCTGCAGGAGGGTGTAGCTCCTGACCAAGGAACGTATGCGCAGATCGTGGTTAGGGGGTCAGAAAAGGAGCCTACAGGATCAGGGACCAGTGGTAGTTCTGATAGGGGCATAAGGGAGGAGGATAAGGCAAAGGTGGATAGTGCGGCTGGGGTTTGGAAGTGTGTTGGAGGGTCACGTTTCTGGAGACTCAACATTGTGGAAAGTAATGCTAGGGCCACAGACAGTAAGGATGAGGAGGGGTGCTGGGTAATGGAGGGTGGTAGCAGAATCTGGAGGAGGAAGAGGGAAGGGGATCAGGAGGGATGGACAAAAGTTCAGGGTAGAGTCAGGCAGTACAGCCCCAGGGAACATCCGCAGGTTACAATATCAAATAGGTTCAGTGCGTTAGAGTCAGCAGCTGAAAGTGACAGGGAAGAGGTTCAGCATTTAGTGGTTGGGGACTCAAGGGTAAGGCCCTTAAGGCGAACATTCTGTGGGAAGAGGGACAGATGTATAGTCAAACCAGGGGCAAGAGTAGCTGATATAGGCCTTGTCATTGAGGCAGAACTTGGTAGGAGTAGCCCGGAGACAGTTATACTACAGGTGGGGGTGAACGACATAGGACCTAGGCAGAGTGTGAGAATAGTAGCGGAGTACCGGAGCCTGCTGCAGAGGTTGAAGGAGTCCAGGAAACCAGTCATTGTGACTGGCATCCTCCCTCGCTGTGGAGCCAGTGAGGAGTGGTACTCGAGAGCTCTGTCTGTGAACAGCTCAGTTCAGAACTTATGTTCAGCTATGGGGCTTAGTTATGTAGACTTATGGGACCAGTTCTATGAGTGGCGTAGGTACTATATGAAGGATGGGCTTCACTTATCGGATGAGGGGGCAAGGGCTTTGGGAGATGCCTACAGAAGTGTCATTCAGGGAAACTAGGCAGGAGGGGGGGGGGGGGGGGGGGGGGTTCGGGGACGCTAGTACTAGGGCATCAGGAAGTAAGCATTGGTAGAAGTTCATGTCAGAATAGGACAGTAGATCGTAATTCCCTCAGAATTAGTAGAGTCAGCTCAAAGTATAAGATCACATGTGTGTTGCTGAATGCCCAAAGTATTAGGTCTAAATTTGATGAGTTTGAGTGTTATGTTGCCCTTGAAAAGCCTGATATCATTTGTGTAACCGAGACATGGGTTAGTGAGGGGTATAATAGAGATAGGCTACAGGATTTCGAGTTACAAGGGTATAACATGTTCTCATACTGCAGAGAATCACGGCAGGGGGGCAGAGTGTTTGTATATGTAAATAGCTTGTACTGCACTACTAGAGTTGATGATTCTAGTAAAGTAAAAGAAGTAGAATCAATCTGGCTTGACATTAAAATTGGTACAGGAAACAGAGGAAGGTTGAGGATAGGTGCATTTTACAGACCAGGGAATCTTCCAAGGAACTCCCAAGCTGAAACAGACCAAGATATTTGTGAGGAAATACGTAGGAACTTTCGGGCTCAGTGTCTTATTATGGGAGATTTTAACTTCAGAGGATACGAAAGTATAGCAGAGGAAACAAATGAGTGTAGGTTGTATAGGCAAATCTTTGAAGAGGAGCTTTTCATGCATCAGTTTGTAACAGAGCCAACCAGACATTGCTCCATTCTAGACCTTGTATTCTCAGACAACAGTGATCTAGTTAGTGACATAAGTATTTGTGAAGGTCTAGGAACCAGTGATCACAATATGGTTAAATTCAATATCTCATCAGAAATGAGGCCCAAAGATAACCTTATTATGGTTCCAAACTTCAGCCGGGCTGATTTTGATGGTATTAGAAATGACCTCGCACAGATAAAATGGAACGTTGAGTTGGCAGGTTTAGATGCATGTGAGGCCTGGAATGTTTTCAAAGCTAGATTAAGCCAAATTCAGAATCGGCATATACCCCTCAGGCACAAACGTAACAGAACCAAGGGCAAACCAGTTTGGCTTACCCCAGAAGTAAGGAGTGCTATACAAGCTAAAATAAGTGCATTTGGCATTTTGAAGGGATCTTCACTAGATATAAATCAGAAGGCCTACCAGAATGCAAGAAATTCAGTTAAGAAAAAGGTCAGAGCAGCTAAAAGGGCAAAGGAACTTGATTTAGCTAGACATTGTAATGCAGATAGTAAGAAGTTCTTCAGTTTTTATAAGTTCAGTACAGTTTCCAAAAATATAGGTCCATTTAAGGTAGATGATGTGTTAGTTAGCAAGGACAGTGAAATGGTTGAAGTGCTTAATGATCAGGTTCAATCTGTCTTTACTATCGAGGACCAGAGTAGTATTGCAGCACTTCAGCCTGAGCCAGAGACAGAGGAGACTATAGGAGAGCTAGGTGGCATAAGTAGTGAACTTGTTCTAGAATATCTAAAGAAAGTAAGGCCTAACAAGGCAGAAGGACCTGATGAAATCCATGCTAGACTTTTAAGAGAATCTGAAAGGGAGTTGTCAGTTCCATTAGCCATAATATTTTCTAAATCACTCGCAGATAGTAAAATTCCACTTGATTGGAAAAGAGCAAATGTTGTTCCTATTCATAAAAAGGGAGATAGAAGTAAAGAGGAAAACTATAGACCGGTTAGTCTGACCTCATTAGTCTGCAAGGTGCTTGAATCAATCATCAAAGATAAGATTGTTGAATTCTTGGAGCAAAATGAACTCATCAAGGATACACAGCATGGCTTTAGGAAGGGCCGTTCTTGTTTAACTAATCTTCTGGAGTTTTTGGATGTTGCAACAGATAGCTTTGATCAGGGTAAACAGCTAGATGTAGCTTTTCTTGATTTCAGTAAAGCATTTGACAAAGTCCCCCATACAAGACTGGGGTTGCAACTTAAAATTCATGGGATCAGGGGCAAGATTCTGGATTGGATAGAAACGTGGCTTTCAGGACGCCAGCAAAGGGTTATATTGAATGGGTGCCAATCACAATGGAAGGAGGTTCTCAGTGGGGTTCCACAGGGCTCAGTCCTGGGCCCATTGCTTTTTATAATATTTGTGAATGCAATTGAGAACAGTATAGACAGCAAAGTCTTGAAATTTGCAGACGATCTAAAAGTTGTCAGGATTATTAGAGGAAAACATGATCAGGATGTTTTTCAATCAGATCTGGACAAGCTAGTTGAGTGGTCTGAAGCATGGCAGATGAAATTCAATTTGAGTAAATGTAAGATTATGCACGCTGGACGGGTTAGCAGTAAACATAGGTATGAAATGGGTGGGCAGTAGGGGCCATTAACAGAAATGTTTCCTACAAGAGTGAAAAGGTAATAACAAAACTGTATTGTGCATACGTTAGACCACATTTGGAGTATTGTGTACAAGCCTGGTCTCCAACATATGAGAAAGATTGCTGGTTGTTAGAAAGAGTTCAAAAAAGGGCAACAAAAATGGTTAATTGTCTTGGTAGTTTACCTTATGAAGATAGATTAAAGAAATTGGGTATGTTTTCACTTAGATATAGAAGGCTAAGAGGAGATCTAATTGAAGTCTTCAAATTTGTAAATAGTCAGCATTCTGGATATTTAAAGGGTATGTTTGAGTTCAATAGGGAAAATCGAGGTAGAGGTCATCAGCATAAACTCATTATGAAACAAAGTAGGACTAGGCTACGACAGTCATTTTTCAGTAGAAGGGTTGTAGGACATTGGAATATGCTACCAGGGGATGTCGCTGATGCAGTGACACTTGCTTCCTTCAAAATTAGATTAGATAAATACTTTACAGAGAAGGGATTAGTTCATAAATACTCGTGGGATTAGCCTTCTTTTATGCAGGTAGAGTAAGGTGATTTGAAGGGGCGAGACTGGTGGAGGGGGGGGGGGGGGTGGGGTGCAACCTCGGATGGGCCCAAGAGGCTCTTTGTTGCACTTTTCTTTTATGTCTTTATTATGTCTTATGTCTTTATGGCACCAGGCGCTTTTACGTGTATTTCTTTCTTAATCATACCACGTGTCATGTGCAATGCAGAACCCCAAAATTACGAATGCAAACGTCCACCTGATGATACTACACGAAAAAGCAGACAGATGCAGTTGGCCTCGCACTGATATGTTCGCATTACGCCGCTCCGTCCTTCACGCTCCGCCAACACACCCGGGCGGGTTTATATCCATTAAGTTAGCGACGATATCTGCGACGACAGTATTTAAAACCTTAGGTCTATGAAGCATCGCCAGGTGTGTAGCTGATAGAGCATCTGACTGGCTACGTGTTTTTTTTTTAATTTAGTCCGCCCCTGTAGCTCAGTTGGGAGAGCGCTGGGCTTCTGACCTCACCCGGTAGTGGCAGCTCGGGTTCGAGTCGCTTCGGCGCTCGCTATTTGCCCCTGACTGGGATGGCCTGTGGCCGGTGGCAGCGGTCGCACTCAAGGTCAGGTGACGTCAGAGGGCGGGGCGGACCGTGTCCAGGTATGTCGGGCACGTAAAACTTTCGCTTCTAAATTCTGCCGGACGCCAGAAATTGCTTGATCGGGTGGTGGGGTCAGGGCCTGCGCAACAAGCTATGCTTAGCGCGGGGTCTGACCTCGGAAATCCATCCATTCAAAAACATTCGGACTAAATTTCTGTAAAAAAAAATGACCTTGACCTTGAGATCAGGTGAAAGTATACACTTCATTTTTTGGCGCAGTGCAAATTTCTCGATCGTCGCAAGCGACACGACGGATCATAGCCATTTCCGAGACATCTGTGACGACGGTATCGGTCAACTTGAGATAAAGAAATATTCGTCTTAAAGTATAGCCCGTGCAGTGTTCTATCAATTGCACACTTAGCGATGCTTCACAGACCTATGGTTTTCTTAAGACTGGTCATCACAGACATCGTCGCTAACTTAACATTCTAGGTCTGCGTATATTTCCAACCACGGTCCGCCACACAGCCTCGCCACACATGCGCATTGTCATTCCCCGATCGGCCTGTGTGGGTCAGACCAGGACGGAGCGGTGCAGATTCCGCCAAGTATCGGCTGGCACCGGGCGAGCTGTCAAACCGGTCCGGCCCCGCCTCGGTGCGGAATTTAGCCAGCTATCGTTTTGCCTACCGTGGGAGACCCAGAGCTAGGAAAGATCATTATGAGACCGACTGTACCTGTTCTTGACCCCAACCTCTGTCAGTTTGAACCATTTTCTGTATAGTGTCAAGCTGATCCGAATTCTTCAGTCTGGCCAGAAGCAGCCTCGGCCTTGCAGAAGAGCTTTCCTTCTTTCCTAGACGGAAAACCTTTTCTACTTCTACTCGAGTGTCTTCCCCACACAGTGTCCGTGACATTTCCTGAAGCTGATGCAAGTCAAATTCCTTACGTACCTCTGGCTCAGATGCGTCTGATTCTGGGATGTTGTGAATGATAAGGTTCATTTCTCTTTCCTCCTTATTTTCCTTCATTGCCTTTTTTATTTTGTCTCAGCTTTGAAGTATCGCCTCTTTTTGTTCACTGAGTTTCTCCACTACTTTAATTTCCATGTTGTTGGTCTTTTCCTCTAGCTCCTTTTCTGCTACTGTCTTACTTTTGTCTGTGTTGATTGTTTCAATGATGTTTTTCTCTGCCTGTTCCACCCGTGCAACCACTTTGTTGAGACTCAGTGTTTCCTTGAAGCCTTTCTTGCAAGTTTGACACACTCAGAAATAATCAGAATAGCTTGTGAGAGGCGATAGCTTTGAATGCCTCAGGACTCAAACCCTGACAGTTTGGATGGAACCACTCGTCGCACCCCTCACATTCTATGGAGTCCTCTTTTTTCCCTTGTGTGCGCCCACATGACTTCACTTGTCCCCCCTGCATTTATAGGTCTTACCTTTCTTTGTTTGTTCATTTGTCTTGCTTTTAACTGGTATAAATCCGTCCTCTTCACTAATGTAGTCCTTCAAAATCGAAAATCGGAAGAATTAAGCTCCCACCCCCTAATATTGTGCGATTGGTTATAGGAAGGTCATGTGCCAGTTTGTTTTAATCGATCAATAATTAGACGGTGCTCAATGCACTTACAACTTTTGTGTTTTTGCCAATTTTTGGTAATTATTGCTTATGGCGGCTAAACGGCGCATTGTAGGCGGATGGTTCATATATGTATTGTGAGGCATTTTCCCAGGCACCAAAGCGGTTGGTTCCCAACCGCTTCGGATACTGACAAAACTAGTGGTGCCAATCGGTACAATCATTTTCGGAATTCCGAATTTGTCCGAAGACCGATTCGGTTTTCGGACGGACATAAGCATATTTCTTTGGACATTTTCGGACATCCAATGCCCAAGAATGGCTTGTCGCGAAAATCACTTAGTTACTTTTTTTATTAAAAAGAAAGTGTGCCACAGGTAATTCATTTCCATATCAAACACCTTTTCTGCTTTAGGACAAATTTCGGACAAACAACGATTTTCGGACAGTTTCGGACGGACAGCTGACGGACAGCTTGGTCTTGGACATCGGTCGGACATTGGACAAATATTTTATTAAACTGGCACCACTAGACAATACACTGGCCAAGGGTTTATATAGATCAGCCCATAATATGGTTGGAACGAGAGCTATGGCTGCTGACGCAAAATGACCAAGTTGTCGACACGCCCTGAAGCCCCTGTGGCTGCTGACAAAATACCTGTCGGAATATGATATTCGATTTATTTGATGCAAAACAGCAACAAAGAAGATGTACTGCACCATGTTCACACCCGTTCACATGCACCAGACCGAGGTCGGCCGGTGTCTTCACTTGTCGTCCGGTGTCGCTCTCTGTTGACCAGATCGGCCATCAACTTGCCGTCGTCCCAATGGACTATGAGCGGCACATTGGCATGAAATTCGTCCTTGATGGCGGCGGCTCGTATGCCACCAATGCGCCGCTCATAGTCCATTGGGACGCCAAGTTGATGGCCGGTCTGGTCAACAGAGAGCAGGTCGACCGGCTTCCCGTCATCGTCACTGGCAACGGAGTCGTCCAACTCCTCCAGGTGGCTAAGTTGCCGAGCGGCACGGGAATCAACGACGCAAAAGCAGTTGCCGGAACACTGGAGGAGTGGGGGCTTGTGGAGAAGGTCGTTGGAATGTCCTTCGACACGACAGCTGCGAATACGGGTCGATGCAACTGAGCTGTGTGCTGATAGAGCAACTTCTCGAGAAGGAGCTACTCTACTTCGCTTGCCGTCACCACATGCTCGAGTTGGTGATGGGAGCGGTGTATACTGCACTCATGGGAGCGTCCTCGGCCCCGGAGGTCCAACTGTTCAAGCGATTCCGGGAACCGTGGGCGTATCGCTGACTCCATCCATCGACCAAGCACTGTTTGAGACCGACGCAGTGGACGGCGAGATCTCCCCTCTTCTCGCTGTTTGAGACCGGCGCAGTGGACGGTGAGATCTCCCCTCTTCTCGCTGTTTGAGACCGGCGCAGTGGACGGTGAGATCTCCCCTCTTCTCGCTGTTTGAGACCGGCGCAGCGGACGGCGAGATCTCCCCTTTTATCACTGTTTGAGACCGGCGCAGCGGACGGCGAGATCTCCCCTCTTATCACTGTTTGAGACCGGCGCAGCGGACGGCGAGATCTCCCCTCTTATCACTGTTTGAGACCGGCGCAGCGGACGGCGAGATCTCCCCTCTTATCACTGTTTGAGACCGGCGCAGCGGACGGCGAGATCTCCCCTCTTATCACTGTTTGAGACCGGCGCAGCGGACGGCGAGATCTCCCCTCTTATCACTGTTTGAGACCGGCGCAGCGGACGGCGAGATCTCCCCTCTTATCACTGTTTGAGACCGGCGCAGTGGACGGCGAGATCTCCCCTCTTCTCGCTGTTTGAGACCGGCGCAGCGGACGGCGAGATCTCCCCTCTTCTCGCTGTTTGAGACCGGCGCAGTGGACGGTGAGATCTCCCCTCTTATCACTGTTTGAGACCGGCGCAGCGGACGGCGAGATCTCCCCTCTGATCACTGTTTGAGACCGGCGCAGCGGACGGCGAGATCTCCCCTCTTATCACTGTTTGAGACCGGCGCAGTGGACGGCGAGATCTCCCCTCTTATCACTGTTTGAGACCGGCGCAGTGGACGGCGAGATCTCCCCTCTTATCACTGTTTGAGACCGGCGCAGTGGACGGCGAGATCTCCCCTCTTATCACTGTTTGAGACCGGCGCAGCGGACGGTGAGATCTCCCCTCTTCTCGCTGTTTGAGACCGGCGCAGCGGACGGCGAGATCTCCCCTCTTATCACTGTTTGAGACCGGCGCAGTGGACGGCGAGATCTCCCCTCTTATCACTGTTTGAGACCGGCGCAGCGGACGGCGAGATCTCCCCTCTTATCACTGTTTGAGACCGGCGCAGCGGACGGCGAGATCTCCCCTCTTCTCACTGTTTGAGACCGGCGCAGTGGACGGCGAGATCTCCCCTCTTCTCACTGTTTGAGACCGGCGCAGTGGACGGCGAGATCTCCCCTCTTATCACTGTTTGAGACCGGCGCAGCGGACGGCGAGATCTCCCCTCTTCTCACTGTTTGAGACCGGCGCAGTGGACGGCGAGATCTCCCCTCTTCTCACTGTTTGAGACCGGCGCAGTGGACGGCGAGATGTCCCCTCTTATCACTGTTTGAGACCGGCGCAGCGGACGGCGAGATCTCCCCTCTTCTCACTGTTTGAGACCGGCGCAGTGGACGGCGAGATCTCCCCTTTTCTCACTGTTTGAGACCGGCGCAGTGGACGGCGAGATCTCCCCTCTTCTCACTGTTTGAGACCGGCGTAGCGGACGGTGAGATCTCCCCTCTTCTCGCTGTTTGAGACCGGCGCAGCGGACGGTGAGATCTCCCTTCTTCTCGCTGTTTGAGACCGGCGCAGCGGACGGTGAGATCTCCCCTCTTCTCGCTGTTTGAGACCGGCGCAGTGGACGGCGAGATCTCCCCTCTTCTCACTGTTTGAGACCGGCGCAGTGGACGGCGAGATCTCCCTTCTTCTCACTGTTTGAGACCGGCGCAGCGGACGGTGAGATCTCCCCTCTTCTCGCTGTTTGAGACCGGCGCAGTGGACGGCGAGATCTCCCCTCTTCTCGCTGTTTGAGACCGGCGCAGCGGACGGCGAGATCTCCCCTCGTCTCGCTGTTTGAGACCGGCGCAGCGGACGGCGAGATCTCCCCTCTTCTCGCTGTTTGAGACCGGCGCAGCGGACGGTGAGATCTCCCCTCTTATCACTGTTTGAGACCGGCGCAGCGGACGGCGAGATCTCCCCTCTTCTCGCTGTTTGAGACCGGCGCAGCGGACGGCGAGATCTCCCCTCTTATCGCTGTTTGAGACCGGCGCAGCGGACGGCGAGATCTCCCCTCTTCTCACTGTTTGAGACCGGCGCAGCGGACGGTGAGATCTCCCCTCTTATCACTGTTTGAGACCGGCGCAGCGGACGGCGAGATCTCCCCTATTCTCGCTGTTTGAGACCGGCGCAGTGGACGGCGAGATCTCCCCCCTTCTCACTGTTTGAGACCGGCGCAGCGGACGGCGAGATCTCCCCCTTCTCACTGTTTGAGACCGGCGCAGCGGACGGTGCGATCTCCCCTCTTCTCGCTGTTTGAGACCGGCGCAGCGGACGGTGAGATCTCCCCTCTTCTCGCTGTTTGAGACCGGCGCAGGGGACGGCGAGATCTCCCCTCTTCTCGCTGTTTGAGACCGGCGCAGCGGACGGCGAGATCTCCCCTCTTATCACTGTTTGAGACCGGCGCAGCGGACGGCGAGATCTCCCCCTTCTCGCTGTTTGAGACCGGCGCAGTGGACGGCGAGATCTCCCCTCTTATCACTGTTTGAGACCGGCGCAGCGGACGGCGAGATCTCCCCCCTTCTCACTGTTTGAGACCGGCGCAGCGGACGGTGAGATCTCCCCCCTTCTCACTGTTTGAGACCGGCGCAGCGGACGGCGAGATCTCCCCCCTTCTCACTGTTTGAGACCGGCGCAGCGGACGGTGAGATCTCCCCCCTTCTCACTGTTTGAGACCGGCGCAGCGGACGGTGAGATCTCCCCCTTCTCACTGTTTGAGACCGGCGCAGCGGACGGCGAGATCTCCCCCCTTCTCACTGTTTGAGACCGGCGCAGCGGACGGCGAGATCTCCCCTCTTCTCGCTGTTTGAGACCGGCGCAGTGGACGGCGAGATCTCCCCTCTTATCACTGTTTGAGACCGGCGCAGCGGACGGCGAGATCTCCCCTCTTATCACTGTTTGAGACCGGCGCAGCGGACGGCGAGATCTCCCCCTTCTCGCTGTTTGAGACTGGCGCAGTGGACGGCGAGATCTCCCCTCTTATCACTGTTTGAGACCGGCGCAGCGGACGGCGAGATCTCCCCCCTTCTCACTGTTTGAGACCGGCGCAGCGGACGGTGAGATCTCCCCCCTTCTCACTGTTTGAGACCGGCGCAGCGGACGGCGAGATCTCCCCCCTTCTCACTGTTTGAGACCGGCGCAGCGGACGGTGAGATCTCCCCCTTCTCACTGTTTGAGACCGGCGCAGCGGACGGTGAGATCTCCCCCCTTCTCACTGTTTGAGACCGGCGCAGCGGACGGCGAGATCTCCCCCTTCTCACTGTTTGAGACCGGCGCAGCGGACGGCGAGATCTCCCCTCTTCTCGCTGTTTGAGACCGACGCAGCGGACGGCGAGATCTCCCCTCTTCTCGCTGTTTGAGACCGGCGCAGCGGACGGCGAGATCTCCCCTCTTCTCGCTGTTTGAGACCGGCGCAGTGGACGGTGAGATCCTCTTCTCGCTGTTTGAGACCGGCGCAGCGGACGGCGAGATCTCCCCTCTTCTCGCTGTTTGAGACCGGCGCAGTGGACGGTGAGATCTCCCCTCTTATCGCTGTTTGAGACCGGCGCAGTGGACGGTGAGATCTCCCCTCTTCTCGCTGTTTGAGACCGGTGCAGTGGACGGCGAGATCTCCCCTCTTCTCGCTGTTTGAGACCGGCGCAGCGGACGGTGAGATCTCCCCTCTTCTCGCTGTTTGAGACCGGCGCAGCGGACGGTGAGATCTCCCCTCTTATCACTGTTTGAGACCGGCGCAGTGGACGGTGAGATCTCCCCTCTTCTCGCTGTTTGAGACCGGCGCAGCGGACGGTGAGATCTCCCCTCTTCTCGCTGTTTGAGACCGGCGCAGCGGACGGTGAGATCTCCCCTCTTATCACTGTTTGAGACCGGCGCAGCGGACGGCGAGATCTCCCCTCTTCTCGCTGTTTGAGACCGGCGCAGTGGACGGCGAGATCTCCCCTCTTCTCGCTGTTTGAGACCGGTGCAGCGGACGGTGAGATCTCCCCTCTTCTCACTGTTTGAGACCGGCGCAGTGGACGGCGAGATCTCCCCTCTTATCACTGTTTGAGACCGGCGCAGCGGACGGCGAGATCTCCCCTCTTATCACTTTTTGAGACCGGCGCAGTGGACGGCGAGATCTCCCCTCTTCTCGCTGTTTGAGACCGGCGCAGTGGACGGCGAGATCTCCCCTCTTATCACTGTTTGAGACCGGCGCAGTGGACGGCGAGATCTCCCCTCTTCTCGCTGTTTGAGACCGGCGCAGCGGACGGCGAGATCTCCCCTCTTCTCGCTGTTTGAGACCGGCGCAGTGGACGGTGAGATCTTCCCTCTTATCACTGTTTGAGACCGGCGCAGCGGACGGCGAGATCTCCCCTCTTATCACTGTTTGAGACCGGCGCAGTGGACGGCGAGATCTCCCCTCTTCTCGCTGTTTGAGACCGGCGCAGTGGACGGTGAGATCTCCCCTTTCTCACTGTTTGAGACTGGCGTAGCGGACGGTGAGATCTCCCCTCTTCTCGCTGTTTGAGACCGGCGCAGCGGACGGTGAGATCTCCCTTCTTCTCGCTGTTTGAGACCGGCGCAGCGGACGGTGAGATCTCCCCTCTTCTCGCTGTTTGAGACCGGCGCAGTGGACGGCGAGATCTCCCCTCTTCTCACTGTTTGAGACCGGCGCAGTGGACGGCGAGATCTCCCTTCTTCTCACTGTTTGAGACCGGCGCAGCGGACGGTGAGATCTCCACTCTTCTCGCTGTTTGAGACCGGCGCAGTGGACGGCGAGATCTCCCCTCTTCTCGCTGTTTGAGACCGGCGCAGCGGACGGCGAGATCTCCCCTCTTCTCGCTGTTTGAGACCGGCGCAGCGGACGGCGAGATCTCCCCTCTTCTCGCTGTTTGAGACCGGCGCAGCGGACGGTGAGATCTCCCCTCTTATCACTGTTTGAGACCGGCGCAGCGGACGGCGAGATCTCCCCTCTTCTCGCTGTTTGAGACCGGCGCAGCGGACGGCGAGATCTCCCCTCTTATCGCTGTTTGAGACCGGCGCAGCGGACGGCGAGATCTCCCCTCTTCTCACTGTTTGAGACCGGCGCAGCGGACGGTGAGATCTCCCCTCTTATCACTGTTTGAGACCGGCGCAGCGGACGGCGAGATCTCCCCTATTCTCGCTGTTTGAGACCGGCGCAGTGGACGGCGAGATCTCCCCCCTTCTCACTGTTTGAGACCGGCGCAGCGGACGGCGAGATCTCCCCCCTTCTCACTGTTTGAGACCGGCGCAGCGGACGGTGAGATCTCCCCTCTTCTCGCTGTTTGAGACCGGCGCAGCGGACGGTGAGATCTCCCCTCTTCTCGCTGTTTGAGACCGGCGCAGTGGACGGCGAGATCTCCCCTCTTCTCGCTGTTTGAGACCGGCGCAGCGGACGGCGAGATCTCCCCTCTTATCACTGTTTGAGACCGGCGCAGCGGACGGCGAGATCTCCCCCTTCTCGCTGTTTGAGACCGGCGCAGTGGACGGCGAGATCTCCCCTCTTATCACTGTTTGAGACCGGCGCAGCGGACGGCGAGATCTCCCCCCTTCTCACTGTTTGAGACCGGCGCAGCGGACGGTGAGATCTCCCCCCTTCTCACTGTTTGAGACCGGCGCAGCGGACGGCGAGATCTCCCCCCTTCTCACTGTTTGAGACCGGCGCAGCGGACGGTGAGATCTCCCCCTTCTCACTGTTTGAGACCGGCGCAGCGGACGGTGAGATCTCCCCCCTTCTCACTGTTTGAGACCGGCGCAGCGGACGGCGAGATCTCCCCCTTCTCACTGTTTGAGACCGGCGCAGCGGACGGCGAGATCTCCCCTCTTCTCGCTGTTTGAGACCGGCGCAGTGGACGGCGAGATCTCCCCTCTTATCACTGTTTGAGACCGGCGCAGCGGACGGCGAGATCTCCCCTCTTATCACTGTTTGAGACCGGCGCAGCGGACGGCGAGATCTCCCCCTTCTCGCTGTTTGAGACCGGCGCAGTGGACGGCGAGATCTCCCCTCTTATCACTGTTTGAGACCGGCGCAGCGGACGGCGAGATCTCCCCCCTTCTCACTGTTTGAGACCGGCGCAGCGGACGGTGAGATCTCCCCCCTTCTCACTGTTTGAGACCGGCGCAGCGGACGGCGAGATCTCCCCCTTCTCACTGTTTGAGACCGGCGCAGCGGACGGTGAGATCTCCCCCTTCTCACTGTTTGAGACCGGCGCAGCGGACGGTGAGATCTCCCCCCTTCTCACTGTTTGAGACCGGCGCAGCGGACGGCGAGATCTCCCCCTTCTCACTGTTTGAGACCGGCGCAGCGGACGGCGAGATCTCCCCTCTTCTCGCTGTTTGAGACCGGCGCAGCGGACGGCGAGATCTCCCCTCTTCTCGCTGTTTGAGACCGGCGCAGTGGACGGTGAGATCTCCCCTCTTCTCGCTGTTTGAGACCGGCGCAGCGGACGGCGAGATCTCCCCTCTTCTCGCTGTTTGAGACCGGCGCAGTGGACGGTGAGATCTCCCCTCTTATCGCTGTTTGAGACCGGCGCAGTGGACGGTGAGATCTCCCCTCTTCTCGCTGTTTGAGACCGGCGCAGTGGACGGCGAGATCTCCCCTCTTCTCGCTGTTTGAGACCGGCGCAGCGGACGGTGAGATCTCCCCTCTTCTCGCTGTTTGAGACCGGCGCAGCGGACGGTGAGATCTCCCCTCTTATCACTGTTTGAGACCGGCGCAGTGGACGGTGAGATCTCCCCTCTTCTCGCTGTTTGAGACCGGCGCAGCGGACGGTGAGATCTCCCCTCTTCTCGCTGTTTGAGACCGGCGCAGCGGACGGTGAGATCTCCCCTCTTATCACTGTTTGAGACCGGCGCAGCGGACGGCGAGATCTCCCCTCTTCTCGCTGTTTGAGACCGGCGCAGCGGACGGCGAGATCTCCCCTCTTCTCGCTGTTTGAGACCGGCGCAGTGGACGGTGAGATCTCCCCTCTTCTCGCTGTTTGAGACCGGCGCAGCGGACGGTGAGATCTCCCCTCTTATCACTGTTTGAGACCGGCGCAGTGGACGGTGAGATCTCCCCTCTTCTCGCTGTTTGAGACCGGCGCAGCGGACGGCGAGATCTCCCCTCTTCTCGCTGTTTGAGACCGGCGCAGCGGACGGCGAGATCTCCCCTCTTCTCGCTGTTTGAGACCGACGCAGCGGACGGCGAGATCTCCCCTCTTCTCGCTGTTTGAGACCGGCGCAGTGGACGGTGAGATCTCCCCTCTTCTCGCTGTTTGAGACCGGCGCAGTGGACGGCGAGATCTCCCCTCTTATCACTGTTTGAGACCGGCGCAGCGGACGGCGAGATCTCCCCTCTTCTCGCTGTTTGAGACCGGCGCAGTGGACGGCGAGATCTCCCCCCTTCTCACTGTTTGAGACCGGTCGCAGCGGACGGCGAGATCTCCCCCTTCTCACTGTTTGAGACCGGCGCAGCGGACGGTGAGATCTCCCCTCTTATCACTGTTTGAGACCGGCGCAGCGGACGGCGAGATCTCCCCTCTTCTCACTGTTTGAGACCGGCGCAGTGGACGGCGAGATCTACCCCCTTCTCACTGTTTGAGACCGGCGCAGCGGACGGCGAGATCTCCCCCTTCTCACTGTTTGAGACCGGCGCAGCGGACGGTGAGATCTCCCCTCTTCTCGCTGTTTGAGACCGGCGCAGCGGACGGTGAGATCTCCCCTCTTCTCGCTGTTTGAGACCGGCGCAGTGGACGGCGAGATCTCCCCTCTTCTCGCTGTTTTAGACCGGCGCAGCGGACGGCGAGATCTCCCCTCTTATCACTGTTTGAGACCGGCGCAGCGGACGGCGAGATCTCCCCCTTCTCGCTGTTTGAGACCGGCGCAGTGGACGGCGAGATCTCCCCTCTTATCACTGTTTGAGACCGGCGCAGCGGACGGCGAGATCTCCCCCCTGCTCACTGTTTGAGACCGGCGCAGCGGACGGTGAGATCTCCCCCCTTCTCACTGTTTGAGACCGGCGCAGCGGACGGCGAGATCTCCCCCTTCTCACTGTTTGAGACCGGCGCAGCGGACGGTGAGATCTCCCCCCTTCTCACTGTTTGAGACCGGCGCAGCGGACGGTGAGATCTCCCCCCTTCTCACTGTTTGAGACCGGCGCAGCGGACGGCGAGATCTCCCCCCCCCCCCCTTCTCACTGTTTGAGACCGGCGCAGCGGACGGCGAGATCTCCCCTCTTCTCGCTGTTTGAGACCGGCGCAGTGGACGGCGAGATCTCCCCTCTTATCACTGTTTGAGACCGGCGCAGCGGACGGCGAGATCTCCCCTCTTATCACTGTTTGAGACCGGCGCAGCGGACGGCGAGATCTCCCCCTTCTCGCTGTTTGAGACCGGCGCAGTGGACGGCGAGATCTCCCCTCTTATCACTGTTTGAGACCGGCGCAGCAGACGGCGAGATCTCCCCCCTTCTCACTGTTTGAGACCGGCGCAGCGGACGGTGAGATCTCCCCCCTTCTCACTGTTTGAGACCGGCGCAGCGGGACGGTGAGATCTCCCCTCTTCTCACTGTTTGAGATCGGCGCAGCGGACGGCGAGATCTCCCCTCCTCTCGCTGTTTGAGACCGACGCAGCGGACGGCGAGATCTCCCCTCTTCTCACTGTTTGAGACCGGCGCAGCGGACGGCGAGATCTCTCCTCTTATCGCTGACTCATTTATTTATTTATTTATTTATTTATTTATTTATTTATTTATTTATTTATTTATTTATTTATTTATTTATTCAGCAGATCACCCACGGGTTGGCCCATTGACGGGTAAAGTCACATATAACTACAAAGACACATGCAGGCACACAATAAATACACTGATTTCACTCGCTGTCTAACAAGAAAAACATCACAATATATGGCCTAAGTAGTGCTACCCGTGGAGCGGATAAGCCACTGTCGTCAGTTTCTTCGCATAAACCTTGGCTTGTATCTGGATTTGGTAGAGTGAATCTCTAAAAATGTCTATCTGTTCATTCTGATGTAGGAATTCGTTCATCTTTCGCGTCATTCTGCAGAACAGACCATTTTTGACAGTCTCCACACGGGCAAAAGGGACAGCGAATAAATCTCGACGTCGAACTGAGCGGGCTGGGACAGCCCGCTCATGCACGTGGAGCACGTGTTCATCGACATGGAGCACGTGTTCCTCGATGTATACCCAGAGGAGTGGACGGCGCGCGAGGACTACAGGAAAGCCGAAGAAGTCATCCGAAACCTCGCCGTCACCAATGATCACGCGGAGCGGGGTGTCGCCCTGATCCACGAATACAACGGCATCCTCACAAAAGACGACGAACAGCAGCAGTTTGTCCTGCAAGTGGTCGCCGATCATCGAAAGCGGTTCCCAGACAGTAACAAGCGAACGCTAGCCGGCTCAACAGGGCGACGCTGAGTAATCGGTCGGCTCAGTCATCACGCAGACGGCCAGCAGCAGAGACCAATCAAGTTCATGCGAATACAGTGGCGGCCGTACAGACGTTCGCCGACACCGGCCGACAAGTGAAGACACCGGCCGACCTGGGTCTGGTGCATGTGAACAGGGCTTGAACATGGTACAGTAAATCTTCTTTGTTGCTGTTTTGTATAAAATATATCGAATACTATATTCCGACAGGCATTTTTTCAGCAGCCATAGGGGCTTCAGGGCGTGTCGACAACTTGATCATTTTGCGTCAGCAGCCATAGCGCTTGTTCCAACCATATCCCGGCATTGACGAGGGGCCTCAGCAGAACGCCATTGACTGGGGGGAGGGGGGCGTTAAGCGCCCCCTGGTTATCTTCCGAACCAATGATCGCAGCGAGACGCGCAAGGCGGCGATCGAAAGCTCTCAATGAGACGAATCTAAAGCTTGCTCAAAAATGTCAAAGTGATGTCAAATGTCAGGTCACGGTCAGGTCAAAGGTCAACATTGGCGTATTTGAGTTTATGGGCCATACTTTCCATCCAAAGCCTTCGATTGCGTCCAGTTTCACCCAAAGTGCTGCTAAAGGTATAATTCAATATCCCGCATGAACTAAAGTGAGATTGTTGGCCAAGGTCGAGGTCAGGTCACAAAAGGTCACTATGCTCAAAATATCTACGAAAGTCATGCAACACATGTTTTATGAGTTATTTTCCACTTATAATTCGATAGTGATAGTCATTTTACCACCTGACTTCATTTACGTGTCAATTTCAGGTCAAGTTCAGGTCACCGAAGGTCAAAAATGTTGATTGTTAAATCCAAACAAAAAAGGCATGTTGCTAGACCAGTTTTGTCTCAGAAATACAGTGGTGGCATATATTTTTTTGTATCTAGTCAATCAAAGCAAAACAACGCAATTGCAAAATATGACGTCATGAGTTACCCATACTTTAGATGTCATAAGTCAGTCAAAAATGGCGATATCAGTTTCAAATTTGGTATGGTAGTTGCCTATGTATGTTTATCTGACATATCTTCAGTTTAATTTTTTTTTTAGAAGATTTTGATTTTGTGATAATTCCCCAAAAAACAAAAGTTTTTTGAGTTTTTTTTGGTAAAAAACTAAATTTTTCAAAAATCCGAGATAGCCAGTTTGTAGCTGTTGCAATGTGTTATCTTTGGGCGTTTTTCGATTGCGTTTTTCTTCAAATGTGGCATTTGTACGGCCTGGCAAAGTTTAGCTGATTCTGGTATAAAACTCTTGTGTAGTGACGTCACTAAATTCGCTATAACTCGAACAAATTCGACGAAATTTCTTCATTTTTGCACACAAGACGTAAAAATGACGTATAAGAAGGTACCCGAAATGTCACGTTGATAGCGCTGTTAGTTTTTTCAGCTATTGCGAAAATGCATCAGGGGTGCGTTAAACGCCCCCCCCCCCCTCCCCCTCCAGTCAATGGCGGGATATTATGGGCTGATCTATATAAACCCTTGTCCAGGGTTTTGTCAGTCCGAAGCGGTTGGGAACTAGAGGTGGCAAAACGTGGACCCGAGGACCCGGTCTCTAGACCCAGTCTGGACCCAGTTGGTCCCAGACTGGGTACCGCCAACTGATAACGGGTACAGACTGGGTCCAACTTATGTTGCATGCTGGTTTCACACAAGTAGGAACACTGATACGCAGGTTTATTTGTGCTGTTGGCCAATCTGAATTCTGAACTGTATGTATTCGCAACTACACGAGTTAGTTTATTTGCACTAACTGCAGAGTGCAGATTTGTCAATATTGGTTGCGAGGCAACATTTCGCTAGTTGGTCTGCGGTGTACGCGCAGTAGCTGCAGGAGGCTGGCAGAGGTAGCACGGGTGTCTCAGCAGAGGTAGCACGGGTGTCTCAGCAGAGGTAGCACGGGTGTCTCAGCAGAGGTAGCACGGGTGTCTCAGCAGAGGTAGCACGGGTGTCTCAGCAGAGGTAGCACGGGTGTCTCAGCAGAGGTAGCACGGGTGTCTCAGCAGAGGTAGCACGGGTGTCTCAACAGAGGTAGCACGGGTGTCTCAGCAGAGGTAGCACGGGTGTCTCAGCAGAGGTAGCACGGGTGTCTCAGCAGAGGTAGCACGGGTGTCTCAGCAGAGGTAGCACGGGTGTCTCAGCAGAGGTAGCATGGGTGTCTCAGCAGAGGTAGCACGGGTGTCTCAGCGGGACACTTCACTGCAATCAACAATGCAATCTTGCAAATGACTGAGCAAGTGGGTGGTTCAATAAGCGATGTATGAAGACATACTTCCACGCCCTTTCTCTTTGTGTAGCAGGAAGCATGAAAAAGATGTAGGTAAACAAAGCAACTTAAATAAGTAGGCTGGTCAAGCCGCAAGCGGTCTCCCGCACCCGGCGCAACGCCTTCTCAATCAGACCCAGCAGTCGTCACAACCAGCAATCGTCACAACCAGCAATCGTCACAACCAGCAGTCGTCGCCTCGGTCACACTGAACCATTTCAGTTCTGAGAAGATGGAGTTGCTGCGACTGCTGTTTGACACTGATTAGATATCCATTCAATATTGTCTTGCCAGTATCTCTGTAAGCTGCAGGTATAACCACCAGCTGGCTCATGCTAGTAATCTGTATTCATTTTGTTATATAGTGGCATGTTATCACACATTGGCTCATAGGCTCGACGGTCACCTTTTCACATTGAGTGCATGCACACAAATGAGACTTACTATCAGACTAAGACATACGCTCAATATGCATCATTGATTCAGGCATTAAAGGACAGGGGCATGGTTCACATGTTCCGAAAATGGTCAGCCAGCCTGTGAGTTACTTCCATTTACTTGTGGAAGATGTATGGATATCCCAGAGTTGAGTACCCACTGCTGGTGTATCTCAGCCAGTAGTAACGAGAGTAGAAAAAGTTAGCTGGCAGCATTCTGATCGATGTTCCTCTTCTTGCGGT
This sequence comes from Chirona hameri, assembly GCA_036785665.1. Lineage (NCBI taxonomy): Eukaryota > Metazoa > Arthropoda > Thecostraca > Balanomorpha > Balanidae > Chirona > Chirona hameri. The sequence goes on along the minus strand of JAXIVJ010000221.1, from coordinate 79,781 downwards.
AGATGAAGGGTGACCCCAGGTTGGAGTATCCAAGGCTGGAGTATCCAAGGTTGGAGTATCCCAGTGCGCTATAAGGAGTGTAATACAAGGCAGAACTGTCAGCCTTCTGGTCTACGTCCCTCTTCTTGCGGTAGATGAAGGGTGACCCCAGGTTGGAGTATCCAAGGCTGGAGTATCCAAGGTTGGAGTATCCCAGTGCGCTATAAGGAGTGTAATACAAGGCAGAGCTTTCGGCCTTCTGGTCTACGTCCCTCTTCTTGCGGTAGATGAAGGGTGACCCCAGAGCTGAGTATCCAAGGCTGGAGTATCCAATGTTAGAGTATCCCAGTGCGCTATAAGGAGTGTAATACAAGGCAGAACTGTCAGCCTTCTGGTCTACGTCCCTCTTCTTGCGGTAGATGAAGGGTGACCCCAGAGCTGAGTATCCAAGGCTGGAGTATCCAAGGTTGGAGTATCCCAGTGCGCTATAAGGGGTGTAATACAAGGCAGAACTGTCAGCCTTCTGGTCTACGTCCCTCTTCTCGCGTAGGCTTGCCGCCGCCGAGCTCACGTCGCGTCTCTTACGAAGGAACTGCGGAAAATAAACACGTTTATTAATGTGAGGCGTGTGAGACCTGAGACGTGCGTGCTATCACGTGACTTGCTTGGCTTATGTTTACATTGTTAAGTCAACATGATACATTGTAAAATTTAAACTTCGCAAGGCAGTTGATCGGCAGCAGTTCTTGCTAATTCAAAGTCCACACTGGCTGGTTAATGGTCGCGCCTCGCTGTAACGTAGGCGTTCCACAATATTGATATAAGCATGCTGCTATTCTGTTAGGTTGTGCCAACAATACGTTTAGATTGTTCTAGTGATGACGTTTTGAAAATCGACTGAATGCTGGACAAAACAGCAGACATGTGCCATCGGTGCCATCTTTTATGGGGCACTAAGGCGGCCCAAAGAAAATGAATTCATATATTTAGAATCAGCGAAGAGAGTTCTATGGGCGGGTAAGTAAAAGAAGATACACTGTCTGTAATATCGAAAAATCCAGATATTTATCCTTTGAAAGGGCAGTAGAAGGGCCGAAAGTTTGTTGTTAGGAAAACGGGGAAGAAGATATAAGTTGTACTACTACCACGGCAATCGACATGTAATGGACGCCACTGTCTCCCTAGCGGGGAGAGTTACACGTGCCGCTACCATTACTTACCGCGAAGGGCAGGCCGGTCTTGAGGGAGTAGACTCCGTTGTGGGGGTTGGCACTGTACAGCGTGCTGGTAAGCGGCATCACGTTCAGCCCGTGGGCTGCCGCCACGCACAGCAGGAGGATCTGAAACAAACGTCCCGGGACGGCCTGTCAGCGAACGGACTGATCGGGACGCTTAGTGAGAGCGGGCGAATGACAGCTGCGCCGTTTGAAGTAGGGTAGCTCCTCGCACTTTACGTAGCTCATGCTAGAGTTATTGGTAAAGCGGCTGGGATTCACCAAATGTGGGCTGGTTGTGGACATATTTAACCTTTTGAGTCCTAACCGTCCTTACGGTAGTCGGAAATCTCAAGAGGGGGGACATTCTGAAGCACAGTTGCATTACGTTATAAGCATACTGGAACAAGCTTATACATTTTATAAAGCTTTGGCACGTCAGAGCTGATTGGGTTTGATTGGTTTGATTTGATTGGTTGGGTTTGATTGGGCGTTAACGGCCGGAGTGTTTCAGTGTCGCTGTTGGGTGTTAGTCTGGTCCGATCACCGTTCTCTGAGCCGGTCATCTGGACTGGTGCCCTCACCGTCCAGCCCAGTGAGCCGGTCATCTGGACTGGTGCCCTCGCCGTCCAGCCCAGCGAGCCGGTCATCTGAACTGGTGCCCTCGCCGCCCAGCCCAGTGAGCCGGTCATCTGGACTGGTGCCCTCGCCATCCAGCCCAGTGAGCCGGTCATCTGGACTGGTGCCCTCGCCGCCCAGCCCAGTGAGCCGGTCATCTGGACTGGTGCCCTCGCCGTCCAGCCCAGTGAGCCGGTCATCTGGACTGGTGCCCTCGCCGTCCAGCCCAGTGAGCCGGTCATCTGGACTGGTGCCCTCGCCGTCCAGCCCAGTGAGCCGGTCATCTGGACTGGTGCCCTCGCCGCCCAGCCCAGTGAGCCGGTCATCTGGACTGGTGCCCTCGCCGTCCAGCCCAGTGAGCCGGTCATCTGGACTGGTGCCCTCGCCGCCCAGCCCAGTGAGCCGGTCATCTGGACTGGTGCCCTCGCCGTCCAGCCCAGTGAGCCGGTCATCTGGACTGGTGCCCTCGCCGTCCAGCCCAGTGAGCCGGTCATCTGGACTGGTGCCCTCGCCGTCCAGCCCAGTGAGCCGGTCATCTGGACTGGTGCCCTCGCCGCCCAGCCCAGTGAGCCGGTCATCTGGACTGGTGCCCTCGCCGTCCAGCCCAGTGAGCCGGTCATCTGGACTGGTGCCCTCGCCGTCCAGCCCAGTGAGCCGGCCATCTGGACTGGTGCCCTCGCCGTCCATCCCAGCGCTTCCCTCAGCTGGTCTTACCGCACACTTCATCCTGGCTGCTCTGCTGCTGCTGCTCTTGCTGCTGCTGCTGCTGCTGTCCCCTGTAGGTTCTGTACCCTGAGCCCATCTGCCGACCACCGGGCCGCTTTATACGCTGGCATCTGGGTGTGCCCCCCCCCCCCCCCCTCCCTCCTCTCTCATCCTCCGCCCCAAACCTGAAAACTGCCCTGCCAAACCTGAAAACTGCCCTGCAAAACCTGAAAACTGCTCAGCCAAGCAGCGCACAAACAGAACCAGACCGGCCGAGGTCCCGCGATAGTATCGTCTGATCAGAGACAGCCGGAGACTAGATATGGTGGAAATATTGCTAGATGTGGGGCTGCTCGCTGAACGAAAGCTACTGTCAAGGCTCGAGAACGGTACAAGTTAATATCAACAACACTAGTCATGGGTGTAGTATATTTAGACATGAGAGAAAACAATGGGAACGTTTTAATTATTTATATCAAAATTAGCTATACACGTGTTTCGGGAGTAAATTCTCGTGATCGCGCCATGTTATACAAGTCAAAACTGAAGAACAATGCCCAGGTTGGAGTATTTCAGTTTTGTGTTGTTCCCTTGGTCTTCAGTTTTGACTTGTATAACATGGCGTGACCACGATCACTTACTCTCGAAACACATGTGTTTCCCAGAAAAAAAACCCAGAATTTTAATATACATAATTAAAACGTTCCCCTTGTTTTCCCTTTAACTCAATTTGTCAAAATATAACCAATATTAAGATGTATTTGAATCTTTGACGGGATTAGGGCCGGGAATGGGGTAGTGACCCCAACTGGGTCGAGCTTCCTTCGTTGATGGCATGATATTCTGATGAAGTGCTAATTGTGAATGCTACCCAATGTCACCGAATCAGCATTGATGGTGACATTCACATTTTGACATTTATATGCATACATCCTAGGAAATGGATGAATGCATCGCCTCCTTTCACTGTGTATTGGGTGGTTTCGTGACTGCATTAAATTATTGTATGGGCGATCAAGTCTAGTTTGGAATATTATTAAATTGACAAATCATGTATGTTTGGTGACTGTCTTGATCATTGCCACCAGAGTAGCATGATAGTATACAAATGTGCGAATTTAGCAAGTCACATCTGTATTTATCCTCAACTAAAGGATATCCTCATCATTTTGGTATATCACACCGAGCTTACAAAGAACGTTTGATCGCACCGTCAGCCTTGTTGTTTTACTTTCGTATTTTTTTTATCAATTCTTTTGCACGAACCAGCCGAGCTGGCGGCCTCGATCTTGGCCGAACTCCTTTGATAAGGCGCGGTCCGCCCCCACCCTGCTCTATCGCACCCCATCCCCTGCCCCCCCCCCCCCCCCCCGTCTGCACTGGGGTGTGTGGGACAGTGAACCTGTCACCAAGCCACTTTTTATGGCCGACTCGAACACAACTGGTCTTCCCGTCTAGGTAGCATCCCTTGTTACTAGGTGCAGCCAGTGTAGCGAATGCATAACTTATCGGCGGACCTGTGTATACCCTACTGGTGCGGCGCTCCTAAACCAAAATCACCATCTTATCGGCCGACCTGTGTATACCCTACCGGTGCGACGCTCCTAAACCAAAATCACCATCTTATCGGCCGACCTGGGAATACCCTACAGGTGCGGCGCTCCTAAACCAAAATCACCATCTTATCGGCCGACCTGTGTATACCCTACAGGTACGGCGCTCCTAAACTAAAATCACCATCTTATCGGCCGACCTGGGAATGCTTTGTTGGTGGACATTGTGGGTTCGCCTCTCAATCACGGGGTTCGGCGAATGCCGCCTAGTAGTGCACTCTGTAGATATGTGTATTACCAAGAGTGCCGTAGATATGTGTATTACCAAGTGTGCCGTAGATATGTGTATTACCAAGTGGGTCACTCATTCATTCAAACGTTTACAAAACAGCAAATGGAATAGTTCTGTCCATCGGGCTCAGGGAGCGTTCCGCCGTAACACATTAACACTGACTGTGTTTTCCAGTTGTCTGGAACGCTGCAAGATGTACACACTTCTCAGTGGCCTATACAAACACCTGGCTCAGAAGGATGACTACTTCCTTCTTATCCTGGGACTGGACAATGCGGGAAAATCGGTAAGGCCTGCAACAGCTGCTTCAGCATCCCATTAGTTTGACATTGCTTTAAAAATGGCGTGCATCTAAAGGCTAATAGCAATGAAGGTACCTATGCAGCTATATCAGAAACAGATTCTCTCTTTTTCTACGAAAGTCCAGATGACTACCACAGTTTTGTTTTCTTGTGAAATACTTGTGAATTGGACCGTTGAGGTTTTGAATGACCGGTTTAGCTGTGTCCCTCGTTTGCTTGTTCGTCTTTGCACCTCTTGTGGGACATGCAGCTTGCTACGCTTGCCTTTGTGTTTCAGCACATGAGTTATGCTAAACTATTGCTGCTGTTTTCAAGATATGCAGCCAGTATTTTGTTATTCAACTTTTGTGAATTGGTATTTGGCTATTCATTTGAATTTTGACACCCTCACACATGTTTCGCTTGATATTGTTTCACACTGTTTCGTTTTACTTTCGTTCGTCTTTTTGAAGCTGTATTTGACTGTTTCTGCTTTATCTATGCACAGACATACCTAGAGGCGGCGAAGACCAAGTTCAAGAAGGATTACAAGAGTCTCAACTCGTCCAAGATCACCACCACCGTCGGTCTCAACATTGGCCAGGTGGACGTGGCCGGCATCAGGATCAACTTCTGGGACCTGGGAGGACAGGAAGACCTACAGAGTCTCTGGGATAAGGTGAGATTGGGTCTCATTTGACGTTTAGTTTATGGATCTTCCATAATTTGGTTCGGTAGCAAATTCACTTAACGAGCATTATAATCTGTTTTGAATATGCCGGGCCTATGGTAGCGTCTGGGTGCCTTCATGACGTTATTTAAATAGCAGTTTTGCCAGCGAATATCGTGGCGTCAATGAATGACTGATGATTTCAATAATTTAATTTCCTTCACCATTCCTTTATTCCATGATTCTTGTATTCCTTCACCAAAGAGATTTCAAGATTGAAGATATCAGAATTCCTGCTGAGTAAAATCCACAATATCACAAGGGTCGGTTTAATTTAAAGTCTGTAAATTCGAGACACGCCCGTTCAATTTATGTTTTATTTTTTACTGAAAAGCTGTGGTATGTTTCAGTACTACGCCGAGTGTCACGCGGTGATCTACGTGGTGGACTCGGCCGACCGAGAGCGAATGGACGAGTCGAAGGAAGTGTTCGGTGAGTCCTAGTCGGGGGGGGGGGGGATTAGCGGCCATGACGCGTTGTGGCACGGGCGCTGTGTAAGTTGAAGGAGACGGCCTTTGTTATAAGTCTAATATTTATCGTAATGTTTGGTGAAGTCGTATGAGTCGCTATACTTTGTGAATGACTTTCCTGATGGTTCTCCTGGTATGGAGTTTATATAAACTCTTCTTTTTTTTCTCACTGGTGTGTGGTTTTCTTGATTCAGCATCGTTCCTCGTCATCCACACCTTGTTTTGGCTAGTATTAACTCGGTCCTGATTCACTCGCGTAGCGCCGTCTGGCCACCATAATGTTTCACATTATTGAGTTATCATCAACCGATTGTTTTACCCCCTCTTCTTTGCATCCGATGAATTATACTGCGAGTCACTGGGGGAGGGATACCCCCCCCCCCCCCCCCCTCCCCCTGATGAATATTTGGAATATCCCAAGAACGAATGCGGCTATGGACGCCAAACTTTCAGTGCATTTCCGGGCATTATTTTGACACAAAAGGAAGTCAGCAAAAGGAAAATTGTGGGGTTATAATGTGTCACGAGAAAATGACGTCATAGTGATGTCACTTCCGACAAATTTCGAGCCAAATTAGGCCGTACACATTACATTAAAAATGGTAGAAAATACAGTTTAAGAATAACCACACTTTACATACATCGCATAACAGCTAATGAACAGTACTATCAAACTTCTATCTCTAAATTTGCAGTTTTTGCATCACGGGATTTGCAAAAATTCTGAGTCAAAATTATATTTTAAAAATATTTTCGAAGTTTGTGATCATTTAAATAAATAAAAACGGAATATATATGGTATACACTAGTGTTTTGAATATGTGTAACGAGTTTCAAGTCAATATCTTCAACGGCTACTTCTTATGACCTTTCAAAGGTAAACAAATGGTCGGTCCACATAGCACATAGTTTGTTGCATAGCTTACAATACATTGCTACGATCTTGATTACGTCAATAACGGGCATGAAAAGTAACAAAAGGTAGAGATGGTGCTAAGTAAGGCTGCACATTTGCCTTTCAGTGGTATGATTCAGTATCATAAACTCATACCTCCTACAATTGTGAAAATTGGTGACCTTGGCCATGACCTATGACCTATTATTGAGCGTTGGGTTGCATGTACGAAGTTTTAGGGTGTATGTTCGTGCTCAGCATGAAAATGTAGGTTAGAAACATGCATCGCAAAGCATACTGAACCAAAAACTGCAATTTGACCTCTTGACCTGAGATGACCTCACTTAATACAATGTACAGGGATGGTGACATGTGTAGCTTCCGATGTTTGCTACATGTATTAAGGCATCCTATATATGTCACGACTCTATTACCATGGTTACGGCAAAACCGTGCGCTATCAGAAACTCCCTCCTCCCCCTCCCCCAGTGAGTCGTGTTACAAAACATACCCCAGTGACTGCCGGGTTAAAGTAGTTATTCTTCTGTCATTTCACCTGTTTGACCTCTCTCTGCAGACCGTGTGATCGGCTCGGAGCACCTGATCGACGTTCCGCTGCTGGTTTTCACCTGTTTGACCTCTCTCTGCAGACCGCGTGATCGGCTCGGAACACCTGATCGGTGTTCCGCTGCTGGTGCTCGCCAACAAGCAGGACATCCCAGACTGTATGGGAGTGCGCGAGGTGAAGCCCATCTTCAACCAGAGCGCCCACCTGATCGGCCGGAGGGACTGCATGGTGATGCCGGTGTCAGCACTGCACGGGTGAGGTTCTGGGGGATGGTACCGACGCACTGGCCAGGGATTGGAGGGGCTTTCTGACACGTGGGCACCCGGAGGGTGAGTTTCGGAAGGTCTGTCCTGGCTACGAGAAGCGTGCGAGACAGATAAAGCTTGTTTTATAGAGGAATGTAGTGTCCGATGTGATACGGTATGGAAGATTATAGTCATTGAAAAATACGTGCGGAATTATGGGTGGTGCTACATGCAAAGTTAACCAAGCGATAGGATAAAGAAAATGTCGCGGGCCTATTTCCTGTGCATAGCCTGCACATTCACTCGATTAGTGCAAGGCTCGTAACTACAGTTTGTGATTTCCTCGTTAGATGGCGTGGACACCCCCGTTTTGTCTCATTTCGTGATACCCCCGATCCGAATCTGAACCCGTCTGTGTTCGCCACTGATACACATATCTACGCTCTGTACATCTGTCTGTGTCTCCAAAACTGTGTGAACTGTGGTATCGTCCAGACGCTCTGACTGGAAAAATGAAAAACACTGCAACAGCAACAGGCATGTCACGCTGAATGTACTCCATGCTGTCCAGTCTGTGTCAGTAATGTTCACCCTCTACCGCCAGGGGCGCGAGTGTAGTCTCCTCCGGCCTCCGGCCATCTGACTGTGTCTCGTCTGTGTGCTGCTATGTCGGCAGGGACGGCGTTCACGAGGGCATCGAGTGGCTGGTGGAGTGTGTGAAGCGGAACGCCACCAACCGGCCGCCGAAGGACGCAGACTTCTCGTAGTGTAGTGTCGGCGCGATGGAGGTGCCGATTGGCAGGCAGAGCTCGAGCTCCAGTGCTCCAGACACCTACAGAGTGGAGCGTGTGTGTAGGGTGTGGGAGGGCAAAGCACCAGTGCTCCAGTGCTCCAGTGCTCCAGTGCTCTGAGCGGAACTTGTGTGTATGAGTATGTGTGTGTGGGGGGGGGGGGGGGGGCAAAGCACCAGAACTTCAGTGCTATGAGTGGAACGCGTGTGTATGAGGGCGGGGGTATTGGTGTATTGGTGTATGTGAGTATTGGTGCAACGTGCCGGCTGATGAATGAGAGCGATATAGTGTTCGGTCGCCCTGTAATGGGACTGAAGACGGTTTAAACAGGAGGACATGCTCACTCATCAATGTGTAACGTCTGAAGGTTCGACATGGCATTGCATGTTGGCTTGTGTATGCTATTTATCCATGCGTTAGGTATTTCTGATATGCACCCTTGTTGCTTGAATATGTAGGCTGTGTTAATTGAATAGTCTGTGTAGTGTTCACGACTTGTGATAAGTTGTTTAAGCTTGTCTTTGGCTAGTTTCTTGTTATATGTTACACCGTTGTTTAAAAGCACAGTCCCACATCATAAGTTTAGGTTTGGATTAGCTGATATCGAGATGGCGTTGAGGCAGCCGGTGTCGCGCAGACGAACCCAATTCAGCCTGGAAAGTTCCGGTTACGATAAGTACGTCAGTCCAGTCTGTGTGTGACTGATGTGTGTGGCGCCTGACTCGACTGGAGTCGATCAGTGTGCTGTGGTGCGTGGGGCGACAGGGCCTCCATCTGCTCACTGGCTCGTCAGTCGACCAGCTACACGGTGTCTTGTAATCGCCACTTTTTGGATATTGCGTATCAACTAGCGATGCTGCTTTATTATTTTCTCCGTACCAAACCATTGTGTTCAACACTGAGGATGACAATTTTAAATCGTAATGCATGCTATGAAACAAGCACTATTGTGTGGATGTCTGGACTGTGCCCTTGGGACGGTTTCGATGAAATGCTGTTTATCGCATTAACCCGCGAGTTACTGGGGTATATTTCATAACGCGACTTACTGGGGGGGGGGGGGGGGGGGGGGGGGCTATTTTTAGCCCCCCCTCTGATCTCCGGAACTACTGGACCGAATGTAAAAATTCAAACGTCATTCGATAGCCCTGTGAAATTTATCGAGGGAAACATAATTTTGTTGACCTCGGGGTCACCGATGACGTCACAGCTCAGGTCAAGTACAAAATGTTTGACTGTGTCAAAAGGTCTCGATGGATGGAATTGTCGCGCAAAATTGCGATGTTAAACGCATAAACTGTCGATAAATCGGTATCATTCGTGTGTCTGACACTTCTAAGTACCTTTCTAAGCTGTTTATGACCTTGAGTCAGGTCAAGGTCATCCGAGGTCACGAGGTCAAACTGCAGATTACGGTCATTATGCGCTGTAACACATGTTTATGGGTTTATTTTTCGTCTATAACGCGAAAAATGACCTTAGAACATTGCTTGTTCCATATAAATATAAGTAAAAAGCAAAAATGGAAATGCGTTTTTTATGCTTAATAATGCATAATAGAAGTGGTCGATTTTTGTCATTTAAAGGTGATAACTCGGTCATTTTTAAAGATATCGACTTTAAATTTGGTACACATATTCACCGCATACGTTTCGATCACATTTATTCCGGGTTTTGGATAATTTTGATTTTTTCTTGGAAATTTTGTAAAAACAAAAAAAAATGTATTTGGATTTCTCAAAATTTTGAATTTCGAAAAACCTCAAAAATCCGAGATAGCAGTTTGATAGCCCGGTCTATTGTTAGTAATTTGATTTATACCAATTTAGTTTATCTCAAATATCGTACCTTTGACAGCGTTTTCCGCAAACCATTATTTTGCAACAAACACCGAAGAACATGACGTCACTCTGACGTCATTCCCGGTTGACCTATCATAGCCTCATATTTTTCCGTTTGCCAACATGTGTAGAATTGATGAGAGAAGGTACTGCAAGTTTGGTGACGATACCAGTGTTCGTTTAGGAGTTATTGCAAAATAACGGGAGGGGGGGCAAAAAATAGCCCCCCCCCCCCCCAGTAACTCGCGGGTTAAATATGCTGTATTCGTTAGTATGATGTGCTACGACGACCGTTCCTGCGAGTTGGAGGCTCGTCACCGCGTGCGATTCCGATGAAGAGTCGCGGTCTGTGCGTACACTGTACAGGAAGGCAATGTGTTCACCCCGCCCCTTGCCGGCCAGCGAGAGTGCTGCGCCGGTGTCTGAGAGCTGTAATGTGTGCGACGCGATGACCCATCATGCGGATTTATAATAAATACATGTATTTTTATATGGAGACCGGTATCTCATTGTTGACGTGGCTCCGAGTTGATCGGTATAAGATCGTTTGCGAGCGAGGGAACGTTAATCGGCGGCGACAATGATTTTTGTGTATTTATTTTTTGTTCTGAAGTGAACCTTTGAATGAATTGATTTTGGGGATTGGAGCCCCTTCCTGGACAAAACCTGTTTCCTGAATGAATCTATCTATCTGATCGCGTACCTCCAGTTCCCTCGCAGAGTTTGGTGGCGAACGTTTATTGTGCCCTAAGTTGGAGCACGGTCCACTCAGCCCCTGACGTCATCGGTGACCTGTTTACGGCCACAGTCGACTGCGGATCCCCCGAGCAGGAACCAATCGGTTCGAACGCCGGACCGCGGATCACCACGAGCAGGAACCAATCGGTTCGAACGCCGGACCGCGGATCACCACGAGCAGGAACCAATCGGTTCGAACGCCGGACCGCGGATCACCACGAGCAGGAACCAATCGGTTCGAACGCCGGACCGCGGATCCCCCGAGCAGGAACCAATCGGTTCGAACGCCGGACCGCGGATCACCACGAGCAGGAACCAATCGGTTCGAACGCCGGACTTGTCGGGCTGGGCAACTTTCCAGCCCGGCGCTCCACCAACTGAGCAACAGCAGATCTGTACTATATCGGTCTGATAGGTCTGATATAAAGTGAAATCAGAAATCCACAGTCTTGATCAAACGTGAACCAGACGTGAGTGGATCATCCCAATAACGAATATAAAACTCATGCGGATCCACAGATCCGTCTTTTAAATACGTGAAAAGTCTGATTAAAAAGGAGGCGGATAAAGTGCGTTTTAAAATTGTTGTTAAGATTTATTTTGTTTGAGTGATACGCCAGGATTTGATATTATTCTGTGCGTTTAATGTTTTTAACCTGGTTAGGGTTTTTCTTTCAATTTGTATAGAAAATTTGATAAAATGTAGTTGAATCCAAAGCTAACTCGTTGCCAAACATTGTTGTCCAGTCCAATCCAAGGCTAGTGGATTGTAATGCATGCAATATAGATGAAATGGATTGGTCTATACAAACTCTGCGATCATAGATGGGGGTGATTGACTTGACAGACTCGGTATGGCGAACTTAACCCGCGAGTTACTGGGGTATATTTCATAACGCGACTTACTGGGGGGGGGGCTATTTTTTGCCCCCCCCCCCCCCCCCCCCCCTCTGATTTCCGGAACTACTGGACCGAATGTAAAAATTCAAACGGAATTCGATAGCCCTGGAAAATTTATCGAGGGAAACATAATATTGTTGACCTCGGGGTCACCGATGACGTCACAGGTCAGGTCAAGTACAAAATGTTTGACCGTGTCAAAAAGTCTCGATGGATGGAATTGCCGCGCAAAATTGCGATATTAAACGCATAAGCTGTCGATAAATCGGTATGATTCGTGTGTCTGACACTTCTAAGTACCTTTCTAAGCTGTTTATGACCTTGAGTCAGATCAAGGTCATCCGAAGTCACGAGGTCAAACTGCAGATTACGGTCAATAGGCGTTGTAACACATGTTTATGGGTTTGTTTTTCGTCTAGAACGCGAAAATTGACCTTATAACATTGTTTGTTCCATATAAATCGAAATAAAAAGCAAAAATGGAAATGCGTTTTGTATGCATAGTAATGCTGTGGGAAGTGGTCTATTTTTGTCATTTAAAGGTCATAACTCGGTCATTTTTAAAGATATCGACTTTAAATTTGGTACACATATTCACCGCATACGTCTCGATCACATATATTCCGTTTTTTGGATAGTTCTTATTTTTTCTTGAAAAGTTTGTAAAAAAACCCAAAAATGTATTTGGATTTCTCAAAATTTTGAGTTAAAAAAAATCAAAAATCCGAGATAGTAGTTTGATAGCACGGTCTATTGTCAGTAATTTGATTGAAGACAATTGAGTTTATCTCAAATATCGTACCTTTGACAGCGTTTTCCGCAAACCATTATTTTGCAACAAAAACCAAAGAACATGACGTCACTCTGACGTCATTCCCGGTTGACCTATCATAGCCTCATATTTTCCCTTTTGGCAACATGTGTAGAATGGATGTGAGAGAAGGTACTGCAAGTTTGATGACGATACCAGTGTTCGTTTAGGAGTTATTGCAAAATAACGTGAGGGGGGGGTAAAAAATAGCCCCCCCCCCCCCCCCCCCCCCCCAGTAAGTCGCGGGTTAATGTGGCCAAGAAGACCGATGCTAACTTAAATTGGTATCCCTGCTGTGTTTGCAATTGTTCCCGACCTACAACCCACGTGGTTCGAAAGCGGGGGGGGGGGGGCGTCCCCTAAACATTTCCTGATTTTAGCATCAAGCTTATGGGCGTTGCGCGTGAAAAATTGACTTCAGAATGCTAATACGTCCCTACCAACACTCGGCAAGCGGCGACGGCCATCAATTTCGGAAACTCAAGACAGGGAACGGGGAGGGCGATTACAAATCCATGAGGGTTGATGTTGTGATCGTCGTACCCCAAAGGGCGTATCCGAGGGGTACCCTGGACACCCGCGGGTACCCCCTTGGGCTGAGGGGCCACCTTGTCTTTTGTTTAAGGGGCCCTTGGCTGGCCAGACAGGTTGGCCTTGACTGGCCATTGGCTTGTCTCGGGCGGTCTGAGAGGGGCCTCTGTCGGTCTGAGGGTCCCTCTGTCGGTCTGAGGGGCCTTCTGTCGGTCTGAGGGGACCCTTTGTCGGTCTGAGGGGCCCTCTGTCGGTATGAGGGGGCTCTCTGTCGGTCTGAGGGTCCCTCTGTCGGTCTGAGGGGCTCTCTGTCGGTATGAGGGGGCCCTCTGTCGGTCTGAGGGGGCCCTCTGTCGGTCTGAGGGGACCCTCTGTCGGTCTGAGGGGGCCCTCTGTCGATATGAGGGGACCTCTGTCGGTCTGACGGGCCCTCTGTCGGTATAAGGGCCCCTCTGTCGGTATAAGGGCCCCTCTGTCGGTCTGAGGGGCCCTCAATAGGCCTGAGGGGCCATCGGTCGGCATGATGGGGTCCTTGGTCTGTCTGAGGGGACCGTCTATCGGTCTGAGGGGCCCTCTGTCGACATGATGGGCCCTCTGTAGGCCTGAGGGCCCAATGTGGGCATGAGGGGCCCTTTTGTGGCCTGATAAGCCCCTCGATCAGCTTAAGGGGCCCCTTTCGACCCGACTGGGTCCTCCGTCAGCCTGAAGGGGCCCTCTGTAGGCCTGAGGGGTCCTATGTCGGCATGAGTGGCTCTCTGGTGGCCTGAGGGGGCCCTCGGCCAGCTTGAGGGTGCCCCTTCGACCCGACGGGCCCTCTAGCCGCCTAAGTGAGCCCTCGATCATCTTGCGGGGGCCCTTTTGACACGGCGGGACCCTCTGTCTGCCTGAAGGGGCCCCTCTGTCGGCCTGAGGGGCCCTCTGTCGGCCTGAGGCCGGCTTGAAGTATGTTGACTCGTATTGTTGACTTGGCCTGAGGTCAGGTCAAATTTATAATTTGACCTTATTGAGTGATCTCATACACTATTTGACGCATATTGACGAAAACATCACAGTGGTGCTAATATGTCTCTATATTGAACCTATAAAAAGTTATTTAAAATACAATGTGCCGAATATACTTACATTTCTAAATGAATAAGCCTGTGGTGACGTAGCTAATGTCATTGACCTGAAGTCAAATGTAATGGTACTTCAGCGATACTAATGGTACTCGGCCGACTTGAAGGGGCCCTTGATAAGCTTGATGGGGCCCTCTGTCGGTCTGAGGGGCCCTCTGTTCTCCTCTGTGTCACAGCCTTGCAGTGCAGTGCAGATTGTTGATGTGCAGATCTTTGCAGGCCGACTCGTTTGTTAATTCAGACTGTTGCAGGTCCCAGGGAAAACTTTGCCGGGTATGATATCATGAATAGGTATTAGTGGCATAGAACCTCAAAAGTTACGGCGCCCTAAACAGACTGGTTTTTGATTCAACTTTTTTTTTGGAACGATTCAATCATGATTCATTTTGGAATCTGAATGATTCAATCACTCTTCGATTCACGGATACAATTTTGAGAATTGATTCTTTCCGATTCAAAGAATCAAAACAAATATTTTAATCGATTCACGTTTGTTTCAACATTTACATATATAGGTGGTGAATTTATGTCAAATCAATACAAATGGAAACATACACATATATGATCATTGAACAGCAATACTATTTCAGTATAAATGAATGTAGCCACTGGGACTGCACGTACTTGCACAATTTGCCAGTGTACTTGAATCGCTAAGAATCGTTAAATCTTTTGATTCAATCAGCCTTGATTTGATGCGGGTTTTGATTCAATCACAATTCATGAATCAAAAGATCTGGTCGTGAATCAATTCTTTTTTATTCAATGAATTTTGATTGAACGATTCCAATCGATTCAATCAGTGTTGAATCAATAACCAGTCTCGTCCTAAAACCCAACCCCGAATCACTACCACCACTACACCCAGCAGGCACGTAGCCAAGTTGGATGGCGGCAGGTGCCCCCCCCCCCCCCCCCCCGCCCTGGAGACGCGCGCCGAAAAGGGCAGACGAGACTGCGCGAACCACGGTAACATGGGCTCTTTACCACGCGAAGCATGGTCTTTAGAGAGTTTAGATCACTTCAGAGGCTCTTTAGGGCCATCAGGACCCTCTCTGAAAGACCAGAGGGCCCCTTGGACGTTCAAAAGAGCCCTGTGCATGTCAGAGGGGCCCCTGTCCAGACCGAAAGGGCCCCTGAGCGGGTCAGAGGGCCCTCTGCACACGTCGAATGGGCCCCTAGCCAACACAGAGTGGCCCCTGGGCAGGTCGAGAGGCCCCTGGTCATGTCGGCAGGGTGACAAAGCAGCCAGCACAGTCCCTTGTCAGATCATAAGGGCCCCTGATCAGTTTGGAGGGCCCTTGGACAGACCCCAGGGGGCCCCTGGGAAGTTCAAAGAGCCCCTGTGCAGGTCAGAGGGGCCCTGATCAGACCGAAAGGGTCCTATGTGGGTCAGGACGGCCACTGAACATGCCGAATGGGCCCCTAGCCAGCACGTAGGGGTCCCAGGGCAGGTCGGAGGGCCCCTTGAGCATTTCGGCAGGGCGACAAAGCAGCCAGCCCAGTCCGACCAGAGTAGTCGCTGGGCAGATCGGAGGGGTTCCTGCAGGCAAGTCAGAGGGGCCCCTGGCTATACCGAAACGGTCCCTGGGCCGGTCGGAATGGCCCTTGAACATGCCGGATGAGTTCCTAGCCAGACTGGAGGGTCCCTGGGCAGGTCTGAGGAGCCCTGAGCATGTCGGCAGAGTGACAGAGCAACCAGTTCAGTCCCTGGCCAGGTCGGAAGGACCTCTGAACAAGCCGAATGGGCCCCTGTCCCCTTGACACATAAGAGGGGCTTCTTGGAATGTCAGAGGAGTCCCTGGTCAGACCGGAAGGGCCCAAAGCACGTAGAGATCCCAGATGAAGATTAAATACAAAAAGGACTTACTCCACAAGAACAAGATTAAAATAGGAGCTTTCGGGTATATTGTAACACCCTTCGTCAGCGATTAAGAAGCATTCGGTAACAGGTCATTGCTCGTCTATAAGACGAGCAATGACATGTTACCGAATGTCTCTTAATTTTTGCGCCGTTCCGCGGCGCAATTTAACTACAAATTCAATTTTATGCGGGTAAGACAAAATAGCGGACCGTTTCTCGGCACATTTATGTGTTATGTTGCTACTTTCCTATATAATTGGGCAAAATGGTTCATTTTAGCACATTTTTACCGCAATTTTAAACGCACAATAACATTTTTAGAAGTCCGCACCATACGTAATGCGACGCATTGATGAGAATGATGAGAAATATCTAGGGCATAAGACTAAAAAATGTCGCTCCACATTTGTTTAAGAGTTGCAGGTCTTGAGTTTAAAAAAAAATCAAGTTGGTATATATAGCTGATTCCAAATTGGTGTCGCTGGTTCCAAAGTTGATATGGCAGTTTGCTAACTCCAGCTCTTAAAAGTTGGTATGGCGCATGCCATACCTGTCATATGGCATTTTCCATCCGTGTAACGTGCCTTTTAATCCGTTTTGTTTGGCCCTTTCAACGCTTGGGAAGGGGCCCTTTCAGCGCTCGGGAAGGGGGCCCTTTCGAGGCCCCCCCCCGCCCCCTCCCCCCCCCCCTGGACGAAATCCTGGCTACGTGCTTGACACCCAGAATAAGTAGTTGAAATCGTGTTAGCGAAACTAAAATATATAGGGGGCCCTGTGGCCATGGGGGGCCCATATCACTAACCGCGGGTACTACCTTGGCGAAATCCTGGATACGCCTTTGGATACCGCATGGCTCGAAACGTTCCATAGCTTTTTAGCCGGGTGAATACATTATTGTATGAACAAGTAATTAATTAAAGGAAATAATTCACCTTCAACATAAGTTTTAAACTGAGTTAGCAGTTTTGTAGCCCGTGTTGAGAAACAAGCAAGTTTCTATCAAGTTTCTAGCAAGTTTCCTATCTGCAAGCTTTCTTGGCTGAAAAGACTCTCCAGCCGAATATATTTTAGTTTTTGGCGAAGGAATGCGGTGCTGGCGAAAGAATGTTGTACTGGTTCTAACCCGGGCAGAGGCTATACCATCAGCCAATCAGCTCGCAGCTGATGCTAGCAAGCGAATCGCCGGCCGCCGATTGGCACATCTCCAATGCGAGTCTATCTTTATGCGACTACTTTCGAATCTGATTGGCTGAACCATTTTTTACATTCGCGTGACGTCAGGACTCTGACTCAGAGAGTATGCATATAGTTTTGATAAACAATACAAATGTACGGCTTTCTGTCCTGAATCGGCGCGATATAAGACCATTTTTGACAATATAAAAATAAATTGTATTAAAAAATATAATCAAATCGTGTCGGGTAAAAAAGTTCCAAGATGAACTATTTCCTTTAAGAAACATGAAAAACATGAAACAATAAGTTGCATGGTAATAAACCTCTTATTTTGCATTGTAAACTCATGCGCTCATGCGCTAAACCAATGAACGCATACAATCGTGAAGATTGCAACCAAGCCCATTATGGTATCATCCCCAGGGGCCGGGAACAGGGGGCAGCGGGGGCGCTTGCCCCCCCCCCCCCAACATCTGGGCCGGGGGGGGGGGGGGGCACCCCCCTCCCCTCCCCCGCACTTTGGTGGCGGAAGTTTCCCTAAAAATGATCTCTTCCAATTTTCTTCACAAAAAGTTATATAAAATATGAAAGCTTCCTTATGTCACTTTTATTTTTATTTTCGTTTTCTTTTATAGCATGTCATAAGTATTATTATTATATAGCTTTGCCTTTATAGCAGTATCGTATACCTTTCTTTTCCTTCCTTTTCCTTTTTCCATTAAATGTTCTATGAGATATAATGGAAAACTTTGGTAGCAGTACATTTGATGGCAGTTGTCTGCTTGGCGCGTCGTCGTTAAAATGACGCACTGACACAGTGGCGGGTCTACGGTTGGGCAAAATGGGCAATTGCCCCCCCCCCCCCCAACCACCTGAAATCGGCGCAAAATTGACACATTTCCTGATATAGAAGCAAATCTTAACAACTTTTACTAAGGAAAATTTGCTTTAACTCAGCTATCAATGCATAAGCAAGCGAAATCCGATGAGTTTTCATAATTATGTGAGACTTTTTGGAATTTTGCCCTCCCAAAAAAAAACTCCCGTTCTGGGTTCGCTGCTATACTGACGGCGATAAACATCTGCTGCATTTTGTTTATAAGTTTATCCCACGTCAACGTTACGGATGTGGTCAAACTGGCGTGCGGCCCTCTGCTGTCCTCGCTGTCTCTGCCGACCGGGCGGCAATTGCAAGCAAGAGTTATCGTAAATATCGTAGGTTACCGTGATACGGTGATGAAGCGGTCAGTGCAGCCCACACTGGTGGGCTTCTTCAAGAAAGAAAAAAAACGTCAGGCGTCAGGTACGAGTATTTTATCAGACGACAGGCGGGTTTACAAAGGTTCATAGTAGGAAACGGGGGGTGGCATGCAGACTTGTCAATGATTCATATTTGTCATGAATCGATTCACAGTGATTCACGGACCATAATGAATGATTCAATCTTGATTCAATCACTCAACATTAAAGGGAAGTGTCGACTCCTTTGTCTAACTCCTTTGATTTTGAATGTGCGACTCTAAGATTTTATGAGCGTGATAGGGAGGTCATGTTCTACCTGTGTGCCAATTTTCATGCACATCAGAATAGTCTGCTGGTTTGACCTTAAACATATGACCTGCTCTAACTCCTTTGATTTGAAATGTGCGACTCTAAGATTTTACCAGAATGATCACTAGGTCGTGATCTATCTGTGTACCAATTTTGAAGCCAATCCAAATAGTCCGCGAATGTATTTCCGAATGTTAATGTGAATGTGAGGCAATTGGACACGCGTGTTGTTTATTTTTATTATAAATTGATATTTATCATATTTATTATAATTGCAAATTCCAAGTTCCAAAAGTATTAATGACTTTACGTTTCACTTTTTTAAGCGAATAGAACATTTATTTTGATTTTGCATTAGGTATTTTTTTTTATAAAGCATGATGTGGAATAAAGCGGCGCCGATGCGACAGTGATATTTGGGACATGCGGAGGTCATGCAAATGTTTGTTTATGATTTAGTTTTTGATATGGTGTAGCCTAGAAATTAGGAAAAGGTGGGTACCTTTTGATAATTTTTCGTGTGAAAAAGGTGTGCGTGTACTGTGTGGTTTATGAACCAAAGTATGAGTTAGTTACCTTTTCTAAGTATTTAGGTACCTACCCCTAACCCTACCAGTTCCAAGGTATTCACCTAGTTAGGGCTGATTGAACAGTGTCTTTGTGCCCACTGGAGTTGGACACAAAGCCTCGCTTTCTTTACGCATAGATGAATTACAGGCTACAGCTCAGGACACAGAGCTCATATAATTGACCATTAAGTACCTGGTTTGTCCACAGGGCACAGATGAATGCTGGGCCGCTGGCATATTTTGTGGACAGTTTATGCTGTTCGACCAAAAAAGAATGATTCTTTGAGCAATGAATGATTCAATCAGCCTATTTTCTCTGTATGAATGATTCAATCAGTGACTCAAAACAGGTTTGCGCATGAGGTGAATCGATTCATGAGTCATTCATTTGAAATAAGAATGATTCAATCAAAAGTAGTCGATTCACATTGAATCATTGACAAGTCTGGACTGGCATGACCCTCACTTTGTCATAATTTGTTATTTTTATGTTAACTCGCGCCGGGGCGGGGCGTTTAGACGCCCCCTAAGGTTTTTCGAGGATAGCGAAAAACGTCGGCGCGCCGTTTTTGCCGTTTCGAAAACGGCGCACGGCGCACAGCGCCGCCGTTTCAGCCGCCGTTTTTGGCACACCTGTTCGGGCATAAATTACCCACATTGTGTGCAATTCTTGACCACGGGTCATCTCATCTCAGGTCACGTGACCACACCTCCAAATAAGTTAGCGGTCGTACCTCAGCCACCGTTTTTGGCCGATCGGTTTCAAACTTACAGGATTTCATAAGGTCATAGGTACCTACAATTCGAATATCTAAGATTTTGAATATCGGTGACCTAAGGTCGCCGGTCGGGTCGATTTCGTGACCTCCCATTATAAGTAAATGGGGAAATATTAAAAGGTTTCCTTTTCCGAGGATACGCATGATGTCTGATGACGCATGTCCAATTCCTTCTGGATCATGTTATCATAGGCTATTATTGATGATCCAGGTTCCATTTTTGTTCAGTGACCCTACAGGGTCAGCCGAGGTCATCTGAGGTCACCAACACTTTTTGTTTCAATAACTCTCGACAGAATGAAGATAAAGAAGTGAAACCGGCATACACGTGTTTGTCTCGTCGAGACACGTCTCCCAATATGCAACATGACCTACTTGAGTCGCCACTTGACCTTGACCTGAAGTCAAAGTTCTAAGTTTACCAAAACTGGTCCAAATTAATGTGATTCGAAGTGCTTTGACGAGACGAACACGAATCACGATGTCGTCAAAATAATTCCCGTATCTTTATTAGGTAAAAAGTTATTTGCGAACATTTTGCCAAACAAAATAGCCTTTTTGACATTTGATGACCTCCGGAGCCCAAACTATCAACCTGAGATAAAATTTGATGACACGTAATGATTTAATATTTCAAGAGCTTTCGATTGTTTTTTCTTCTCGTTTCTCCTAGCTAGCATAGTTTCCGAGATATTTGGGGGTTTCTGGAGAGATGTTCTAAAACTGGAAAATCTGACCTTCGATGACCTCTGGTAACCTCAATATTGACCTGAACCAACAAATGTAGAAATAGTTTCAAAGCTATTTTTGATGAGCTTTCGAACCGTGTTTTCGGTTTTCCAATGAGGAAAATTTGACAACAAAAAGGTACACCAAGATTAGAAGTGAGAAGATTGCCAAAACAAAATGTATAGTTTCGCCCCCCCCCCCCCATTTAAAATCGTTCCCGGGCCCCTGACCATCCCACGGATGAGAGGTTCAGGGAAACAGATAACTCAAAAGACCCTTCGCCTCTCCTTCTGCGGAGAATACCCGATCTTGTACGCATCATACGCACCTCTTGGTACCCGTCTTCCCCATTCATATCCTCCCACCCGACCTACACACAGGTCAACCTCTCTGACCTCGCCTCGGCTCTCTACACGACCGTAACCAAGGCCATACATAGGACGGTAACATTCAATGCTCCGCCCGTCGCCCTCCCTCCTCTCTCCTCCTGCGCCGCCCGCCAACTAAAAACTCCGCCAACTGAGCGCCGCCGCCCGCAGGCCGCAGCCA
The DNA here is from genome assembly GCA_036785665.1 of Chirona hameri. Lineage (NCBI taxonomy): Eukaryota > Metazoa > Arthropoda > Thecostraca > Balanomorpha > Balanidae > Chirona > Chirona hameri. The sequence goes on along the minus strand of JAXIVJ010000221.1, from coordinate 58,284 downwards.
GGCCGTCCGGTGCCGGTACCGTTGTCTTGGTTGACTTGCCAAGTTGGGCTGGTGTGTGCGGCGGGCTGAGGGCAGCTGAGAACCGTCTCCGTCGTTCGTTCGTCGGACAGTGCATCGTCGACAGCGACGACTCGGTGCGCGTGTGTGTGTGTGTGCGTGTGTGTGAGCGCGGTGTGCGATTTGGCTGGGTACCGGTGCCAGCGGCGACGCTGGACACAAGGATCAGCTGACTACAGGTAAGTGACCGGCCGCGGTGCGCCCCAGTTAGCGCGGTGGGTCAGCCGGTCCCGCTGGCTTGCCGCTCGGTCGGTCGGTCTGCCGGTCGGCTGCTGACCCCGCAGAGGTCATGCAGTCTGCACTGTGCTGAGCCGGAAGTCGGGGTGACGGCTGGGCACGAGGAGAGCACGCCGTGCAAGGTGCACTTGTGTGCAGTCAGAGTTTTCAGACCTGGCGAGGCACGAACGAAGAGAAGAGGGGAGGGGGCGTGCCCATGTACGCGGTCCCAGTCCGGAAAATTAGGACGAAATATGGCTCCTCATGGGCATCGTCTGTGTGTTGGGTGTGTTCAGGGGCGTATTTAGGGGGGTCACTGCACCATGCCCCCCCCCCCTTGGGCTCCGAAGGCGCCCTCACGCACCGAAGGCGCCTTCGGTTCATGAAATGCGTCTCACATTCAGCGAAGGGCGCCGAAGGCGCCCTTCGCTGAATGTGAGGCGCGCTCCGGCTGAATATGAGGCGCGTTTCAATGAATGTAAGGCGCGCTCCGATACATCCCTGAAGGCGCCCTCCCACATACCTCTAAAGGCGCCCTCCGATACACTTCTAAAGGCGCCCTCCCATATACTTCCAAAGGCGCCCTCCCACATACCTTCAAAGCGCACTCCCAAATACTTCCAGAGGCGCCCTCAAATACACATCTGAAGTCGCCCTCAAACATATCTAAAGGCAACATACCTCCCATATACCTCCAAAGGTGCTCTCCGATGCATATCTGAAGGCGCCCTCCTACATACCACTAAAGTCGCCCACCGATGCACCTTTGAACTTTGAAGGCGCCCTCACACATACCTACAGGCTCAACAGGCGCCCTCCGATACATCTCCGATGGCGCCCTCCCACATACCTTCAAAGGCGCCCTCGATTACACTTTCGGAGGCGTCCTCCGATACACCTCTGAAGGCGTCATCCCACATACCTTCAGAACCGAAGGCGCCTGAAGCCTTCAACCCAGGTTCCGCCCTCAGGCCAGGTGCCACCCTCAGGCCAGGTGCCGTCCTCAGACCAGATGCCGGGGCCCATGTACGAATTATGGAAAATAAAATGATGATGATGATGACATAGCCCAAAAGCACCCTCAGATACATCTATCCGAGGGCCGAGGGCGCTCTCCCTCCATACATACACAGGCGCCCTTCGCTGAATGTGAGGCCGGGCGCATCTGGTTTCATAGAGGGCGCCTCTGGGGCTATTTGGGAGGGCGATCTCGGAGATGTATCGGAGGGCGCCTTCAGAGGTATGTGGGAGGGCGCCTTCGGAAGTGTATCGGAGGGTACCTTTGGAGGCAGTGGCGTCGCCACAAAACTTTGAGTGGGGGAGGTTTGTGGGGGGGGGGGGGGGGGCATCCAGGGGTTCGGGGGCCAGTCCCAGGGACGTATTTAAGGGTAAGGTCAGGTGCCGCCATCAGCCCAGGTGCCGCCCTCAGGTCAGGTGCCGCCCTCAGGCCAGGTGCCGCCCTCAGACTAGATGCTGCCTTCAGACCAGGTGCCGCCTTCAACCCAGGTACCGCCCTCAGGCCAGGTGCCACCCTCAGGCCAGGTGCGCCCTCAGGCCAGGTGCGCCCTCAGACCAGATGCCGCCTTCATACTAGATGTCACCCTCAGACCAGGTGTCGGCTGTCGCCCTCAGACTAGATGTCACCATCCGACCTGGTGCCGCCCTCAGGCCCAACAGGGCGCCTCTGACCCGCGTAGTAGGGCGCCTAGAATGCCGGCAGGCATTCCTTCTACAGGGACGGCTAAAGAGAGCGGCCTGGAGTGGCCTGGGTGCCGTCTTCAAATGAGGTGTCGCCCGCAGGTTAGGTGCCGCCGGCCGCCCTCAGACCATACCAGGTGATGTCCTCAGACCAGGTGCCGCCCTCAGATGAGGTGCCGCCCTTAGACCAGGTGATGGCCCTCTGGCCAGGTGCCGCCCTCAGACAAGGTGTCGCCCTCAGGTCAGGTGCCGCTGGGTGAATTTTGGAGGCTAGAGACAGACTTCTGCTTGATTCTGTTTCAGCGGAATCGATTCCGATTTCATACAAAGCCAGCTGGGTCTGTTTCCGATTCCGATTCCAGTAGATATTTTACTAGAGGAATCGATTCCGAATCCGATTCCAGGGCACCTAAAAAGCTTGATTCCGAATCCGATTCCATTGATTCCAATTGTATTACACTCTGCATCAAAAATGTCCCATCATTCTTACATGTTATACAAATGACACGAATAACACGAATAGCCAAATTACATATATCACAGATATATTAATTATGTCTATTTTGATATTTCAAAAACAAATCATGAACTTTGTTTAAAATGACCTGTGCGGCAAAATCTTGACAGTTCAAAAATGTTTAAGTAAGTAGCATTACTGAGCGTGTTTATTGACACTCATTAGGTAACCAATCATCTCCTAGCTTTGTTTTTACGAGCGAGCGCAAAACGCTCGCTCGTCTTTCCGTGGTATATGGGAAAAATCTGAATATGAGAGGCCCGACCCGACCCGACCCGACCCGACACGGCCCGTTGCGACGCTTTTGAGAAGCTAATATCTCTGTAACCGCACGTCCCATTGACAAGCGGACTTCTTTGCTGAGCAGCCCCATCCAACCTACCCTGTTTAAGACCAGTGCCGACTCCGTGGGTGACTACCACTGCGCGTGGCGCGTGCCGCGGGAGGGGTGTTGGAAGGTGTTTCCTCGCAAAAACTCTGCAACGGCTGAGCCGATTGTGTTCAGATTTGGTGTGTGGTTAGTGACCTCTCAGCCGCCACTTTCCCACAAGTCAGGGGTGGGGTGCCTCTGCACGTACGCACATGTACACCCCTGTTATATATATCAGGAACGGCTGAGCCGATTGTTTTCAAATTTTGTGCGTGGTTAGGGACCTCTCAGCCGCTACTTCCCCACAAGTCAGGGGTGGGGTGCTTCTGCACGTGCGCACGTGCGCACCCTTTCTGTATCTCAGAAACTACTTGTCCGATGGAGTTGAAATTCACCATACATTTTCTTCGCGCTCGCTCGTTCATCGCCAACTTCGGCGTTTTACTGGTAGCTATTCATGCTCAAATGAACACATTTCCTTCAGGACAGCTTAAATGCATGGTCTGGGTGATCAAGAAAATAAAACGGAATCGCTTGAAGTAGCCATCGACTCCGATTCCGATTCCGTCATTTTCTTAAAATGATTGATTCCATCTGATTCCGATTCCACCCAGATGCCAACGGAATCCAATCCGATTCCGATTCCAGTACAAACGGAATCGATTCCGGAATCGGATTCGATTCCACTGGAATTAAGCACAATTAGAGAGCACAGGAGCAGGGTGAATTTCGGCAGACCTCATGGATGGAGACTGGAGACAGGGCTGATTTGGACAAGCCTCTGTGCAGGGAAGGGCGGAGTTCCGAATGCCTGGGACTTCGGGAGACCGGGGAATAGGGCAGGGTTGATTTTGTGAAGCCGTGGAACGGGGTGGGTGGATTTCGGCTGGCCCGAGTGCAAAATTATATGTTTGCCATCCACTTTTTTAACTGAGGTGTTGTGCTTTATCGCGAGCATTCCTCAGTTTTGCTCTATCCCATTCATGAATGGAAAAGACATGAATGCCTCTTTATTGCCATAATTTTGATTTCGGTGTCTTGTAATTTCATTTTCTGTTTTCTTTTATTTGTTCACAAATCCTGGTAAATTCTACGCATTCCACGGTCAAACAAATATTCGAGAATATCATCAAGTGGAAAGAACAGTAAATTTAAGTTATCGATTTATTGTATAATTTATTTTCATTAACTTCCTTGTTATTATTGCCCCCCCCCCCCCCCCCCCCGGTCAACGACACCTTTCGCTGACGGCACTGGCGGATCCAGGGAAAATCAGGGGCAAATGCCCCTCCTCACAGGAATCTTGGTGTGTGTGTGTGTGTGGGGAGGGGGGGGGGGCATTCAATTTTTGCGTTTGCGTTCCCTGCACTGAACGTGAAAAATAATGTCCTTAGGAGAAAACTTTATGAAAACGGAAGTTTTTTTCTCTCGAGTGATTGAATTCGAAGTTCTTATGTATCCTTTTTCAATGATACGACAAACAGCGCACCAGATGCAATTCAAGCAGCCCCGGTAGCACTTAACCCGCGCCCCGCTTGGGGGGGGGGGGGGGGCAGAATCTGCTCCCCCCCCTCCCGGATTTTCTCAATGACTTGAAAACCATGATAGATATGAACGTTAAACTTGCATTACCTTATTCTGCATCAATGCTACGTCTTCTTACTGAATTTAAATGACATTGATACTGCGTTTTGGGAGATAATGACGTTTTAATGACGTCATATCATGCCATTTTTGGTGGAAAAACGATAAATGTTTGGAAAATCGTAGAAAATAGAGTTTTGAAGCAAATTGCAAATAAAAAACGTCAAAAGAAAGGCAATGACATTCACTTGAAAATGTTCCTCAAAATTTTGGGCTTTTGACCTCCAAAAATAAAAATAAACATTTTTTTCCGGAAAATTCCACAAAATACATTTTTTTGTGAATTTGAAAAGTGAATTTCTTAAGTTAGAATACCAAAACAAGGTGACCGGCCCAAATCCAGCCCAAACATTATTGAAATATCTCCCCTATCCTAACCATGGGCGTCGCCACCCGAGGGTCCAGGGGGCCGTTACACTGCCGTTAATGAGCAATTGTTTAAAGGGTACCTATTCAAATTCATATATTTCGAAAATATTTTAAAGATACTAATTTTGTCTGGGAAATACTAAAACTTAGAAATATCATGGAATTTATCATTTTATTTGTTCTAAATTTATTACCAGGTATATTTTATTTTAATTTAATACTATCAAGCGAAAAATGCCAAAAATACTGAAATCAGGGTGAACAAAATGTCTTGAATGGGGGGGATTTCCCCCCAGTTAACATGTTAAAATAGGCCCTGTTTCAAGTGTAAAACGAGTGAATGGAAGGCCTTATTTTTATCTAAGAATTTCTGTTTTGAAACTTATTTTAAGCTAAAAAACGAATAATTACCCGACGTTTCGCGTTTATTGCTTAGTCAATGGGCAAAATACAGGATAGATATGATTTCGGCGACATAATACATGTATCAAAAAGTCATTCAAAGTTATGACACAGTTTTACAGAAACATCTTCCATCATGAAGAATCTCATGTACTTTCAATCGATCGCTAGCGTTTCTTCTTAACCCGCGCACTGCAGGGGGGCTTTGCGCCGAACACGAACTGCAGGGGGGGGGGGTTGATTTCCGCCCCCCCCCTGAGATCTCGAAAACTACGCTACGTAGCGAGAAGCGGAAAAAGGCATTTGATAGCTTGATACATGTTCTATCGAAAGTATTCAGTGTTCTTTTAGGTCAGGTCAAAATTGAGGACACCAGAGGTCATCGAAGGTCAAATTTTCCAGTTTTTTCTCTCCTGTTTTAGGACATCGCTCCAGAAATTCCCATATATCTCAGAAACGATGCTAGTTACAAACAAACGGAAGAAAGCAAACGCCAGCCAGTGAAATTTGCAATTGCTAAGGTGTCATCAGATTTGATCTCAGGTCAATATTTGAGGCTCCAGAGGTCAAAAAGGATTTTTTTCTTCTTCTAAATCGTGTTTTGCTATTAACTTTGTAGTTAATAAAGACAACGGAAACTGTTTACGCCATTGTGTTTATCTCGTCAAGGCACTTCGAATGATCCACATGGTGACCTTGTTAAGTCAACTTAAAAATTTGACCTCAGGTCAAGGTCAAGTGGTGACCCAAGTAGGGCATGTTGCATATGTGAAGACGTATCTCGACGAGACAAACACATTGATGTCTGTTTTACTTCTCTATATTCATTATGTCGGGAGTTATTGACCAAAAAGTGATGGTGACCTCGCATGACCTCAAATGACCCAATAGGGGTCACTGAACAAAAATTACACCTGGATCAACAAGAATATCCTATAATAACATGATCCAGAAGTAATTGGACTACTATCATGCATATCCTTAAAATAGGAAGCATTTGTATATTTCCCCATTGACTTATTATGGGGAGGTTAAGAAATTGATCTGACCTTAAGTCACCGATATACAAATTCCGAGAAATACCAATTGTAAGTACTTATATGCCCTCATGACATCCTGTAAGTTTCAAACTGATTGGTGAAAAACTCTGGCTTTGGCACAACTGCAAACATTTTTGGAGGTGGGGTCACGACCTGGTCTGGTGACCTGACCTGAGATGACCCGAGGTTATTCTTTTTTCAAAGTGTGCGCAATTGATGTCCTAACAGGTGTGCCAAAACCCGGCGGCGCTGCGCGCCCCCGTTTTTTCGCTATCTTTGAAAAACCTGAGAGGGGGGGGGGGGGCGGAAATCAACCCCCCCCCCTGCAGTGCGCGGGTTAAAGGAAACAGTTCACCTATAACATGGGGTTTTGAGTTGAGATAGCCAAGTTATAGTCCATGCTCGGAAATGGACTTGAGAAGCTTTCACATCTTCATAGAAACCCCTTAATTAATACAAATTGGCTTACCGGAGTCTTAGAAGCCGGGACGAGTATCCGTCTTGGGCTCCCATCGCTGATTGGCTGATTTGACGTATGATTATGACGTTTGGCTTGGGGAATAAGTATTATAAGCATTGCAATATATAGCGCTGGACAAGAACATGCTGTTTCAGTATCTTATTCCCTTCATTACACGAATGCACTTTGAGAGATATATCGCTAAAATCGTCTACAAACACTTTTCTCAGCAATATTATTAGGGAAAGTATACGTCACGCACGTGCAGAATTGTCCTGATTTCGCATTGATTCCATTCAGAGGAAAACAACTGAATTGGAACCAAATAACTGACATTATAATTTGCTTTTTCCGTGTTCCTATATATTTGTATTGCTTACTAGTAACATTATAATTCATTTCTAGCTTCTTTCAATCATTTTATATTTTTTAAAGGTGGACTGTTTCCTTTAAGTTTCAGTATACTTTGGTTTTCCTCCTTTATTCGTTCAGCTATGCTGTTGTGTATCTTTAAAAAATAATTGCGATACATTAGTCACCTTCTCCGTCTGGATGTATGCGGCTTCAACTAACCATCGTTGTATTTTCGTTAAGTTGGTGTGCAATGCTTGGGCTTCGCTCCATTTAGGTATACCTAACACACCTATAGGTGTCCGTCTTGATCGGCATGAAGCACAATGGCTTTCGTTGTCCTGTGATTGCGTAAGTCGTTTATATGTTCTTGAACGCGTGTTTTTAGTCCCTCCCTGTTTTACCGTAATATGACTTATCGCATTTGCAACATGCAATTTTGTATACAATGCTATCTGTTTTTTTCTTCTTCTTCTTCTTCCGTACTTCTGGTCCTATCTTCTTTCCCGAGGTTGTGACAATATTAATATCTGGTGGCGCCATCAGCTTTACAATGTTGTCTGCTTGTGGGCTGTTAGGCACGACCAAGATTGTTTGTTTCTCTGATTGTTTCAGTCTGTCTGCCCTGTCTTTTATTTTCAGCGCCTTCTTTTTCAAGACTATCATCAGAGCTTGTGGGAATCTTAGCTTTGTGAAAGCCTTATTAGTATAGTCTATTTCGTCGTGCAGGAACTCAGGTGAGCATATGCGGCAAGCCCTCAAAAATATTCCAATCACTATTCCTCTCTTAGTTCTCTGACTGTGTGATGCAAAATAATGCACAAAATCTTCCTTGTTTACGGTAGACAGAAAATTGCAGATGATGCTCCGATCTCCTAATGACCACATCTAAGAACGGGAGTTACCCTCCTTCTCCTCCTCAAACGTGAACTGAATGGCTGGTTCTACATAGTTTAGTCGCCTGAACAGGTCATCTATGTCAGTCTCGTTAGGAATGAAGGCTATCATGTCCTCTGTGTAGCTATAGTTACATAGTGACATTTTCACCTAGAATTGGTAAGTAATGTTCCTTTTCCAGCAGTTCCATGTACAGATTGGCCAGAACTGCACTCAACGGTGAGCCCATCGCTAATCCATTGATTTGTATGTACTCCTCCCCCTGAAACTCAAAGTTACCAAACTTAACGCATAGTGCAACCAGCTTTATGTAATCGTGCTTTGTTAACAGGAAGCTCGATATCCCCCACCAAATCCAGTATCTCCTTTAAGGCTCGCATAGCTCCATGAACAGAGACGTTGGTAAATAAAGACTTAACATCGAAGCTAACCCTTTTCTTACCAGTGTGGTTGACGTTCCTGAGTTTTTCCAAAAGATCTGCCGAATTCTTCAAGTGCGTCGGACTCATTCTTCCTAAACATTGAGTGAGAGACTTAGCCAGATGCTTTGCAAGTCTGTGTGGCGCACTACCTATGCCAGATGTAATCGGACGCATTGGAACACCTTCTTTATGTGTAATGTGTATACCAATACCAAGTCTAGCACGTTTACAAAACAGACGAGGAAGATACTATGTCAGACAAGCTCGGGGAAAAGACTGCAATGTCTCTTAGAAGAGAAGCCTACACCGCCGTCGATGAGAGGACAGCCGAAGACACATAAAGAAGGTGTTCCAATGCGTCCGATTACATCTGGCATAGGTATACTGCAACTTAAGAAGAAACGCTATCGATCGATTGAAAGTATATGAGATTCTTCATGATGGAAGATGTTTCTGTAAAACTGTGTAATAATTTTGGATGACTTTTTGATACATGTATTATGTCGCCGAAATCATATCTAGTTACGGCCGGGTCGGCGCGCTAGACGGGCGACCCCCGGCCGCTCCGCACTGTCTTCTGATTAATCGGGGAATTCGACACCCTGCTTCGTGAAATTTAGTGTCTACGTGCTCTTATCTTCTAGTTCATCTGCGTGCTACATCATATAAACTGTGAGTTGTGTTTTCGATCTGTTATCTACCTCAGAAGATTTGTGATTTGAAACCTGCGTGAACAACCAAGCCGGAAGACAGAAACCTCGGTCTGTGTCAGAAAGTGTGTGAACGCTTCAAGATTTGTTTCAAATAAGTGTCTTTTTTCTCTATGGTGCGGCAGTGATATTACGTGCTCGAAATATTGCATTTCTTCAAGAGTCCTGCTTCAATGTTCTAGTACTACTTTTTCCAACGCATACCAACGCAACAGAGCGGACGAACACCACCAGCCCTGGCCATCGCCATGGCAACCCCCCTTGACCAGGGGACTGCCGCCGCAGTGCCGCCCGGCTAAAGTCAACAAATGCCAGGCGGCCAAACGGTCACCGGGGCACGTTCCCGGCGGCCGGCGCGGCGGGGAGCCCGGGGCGGGTGGCGGGCCCGCCGAGCGAGAGAGAGAGGGAGCAGCGACCAGCCGACTGCTCTCGGCACTGGGAACCCCAATGGGCCCTGTCGTGTAGTGTGCCAACAACCGCCCGTCACCACGATAGAGACAGAGACGCAAGTCAGAGACGAGCCGCCGACGCCCGCTACTCCGTCAGACCGAGCGGCGGCGGTGGCCGCCGACCCACCCGACGCGACTACCAGCGAGCGGCCGGGGCCGGCGCTCGCCGCAACCGACCGACAACAAGATCGGCAGACCTTGCAAGGGGAGGCCGCCACAGCACCTCTGGTCAGCGCTGCCGGCCAGCATCCGGTTGCACAGGCGCACAACGCAACTGTAGTGACACGCCAACCTCATGGCTCTGATACGATTGGACGCGGGGCCTTATACATCATGGCGTTGAACATTTTAAGCCTAAAACCTAAGATTTTAGACCTCCGTCATGATTTAGAATTATTAAATTGTGATATCGCTGTGCTCACAGAAACATGGCTTCGCCCCGAAACTTGCTCACGCTTCGTCACGTTCCCGGGGTTTTCTCTGCACCGTGCCGACCGTCCAGACGGTAGTGGTTACGGGGGAATAGCTGTACTGATAAAAAACAATTTGAAAGCAAAACCACTTAAATCAGTAGTAGGTGCCAAAAACGAAGGCAAAATAGAAACGTTTTGGTTACAAGTCAGTAACTCGCACGGTCGTCGTTTTAACCTAGGTTGCGTATATAGACCTCCTCGACACACCGTAGCCGCCATATCAGCCGACCTCGATTTTCTTGAAACTCAAGTGCAACGCGTGTTTCTTTCGTCCACTGACAATATTGTAATAACTGGCGACCTTAACTGCAACCTTCTGGCGTCCGACAACGATATATGTAAATCGAGATTTAATCAGTTCCTAGACAGCCTGGCCCTGCACCAGCACGTGACTAGTCCCACATACGAGTCTGGATCTCTACTTGATGTGTTTGTGTCCAATACGGGAAACTTTTTGAGTGACGTATCTGTCTGCCCATGTCCCTATAGTGATCACTGTATCATACAAGCTAAATTGTCCATCCCCAAGCCTCGCCGTAAGCCGATTTTCGTCTCATCTAGGCGCCTACATCGCATTAATATATCGGTTTTTCACGCTGCTCTCAGAGCCACTGACTGGAGTGGAGTGTTCTCACGCGTGGAAGTGTCAGACCAGTGGTCTGCATTCATAAATTGTCTCCTCCCCATCCTCGACCATCACGCACCTCTAAAACGTATCAAAATTCGTAACCCTTCCGCTCCCCCTGTATCTGACACCACTCGCAACCTGATGGCACAGCGTCGCAGACTTCTTGTCCATAGTGGTAGGACCCCTGAGTTCATTGCGCTTAACAAACAGGTCCGTTCTGCCATTCGTCACGACACAAGGCAGGACATCGCCAGGAGAGTGCGTGAGCTGGGTCCTACCACCATATTTCGGAATGTACGTCAAATCATAGCGGGCAAGAAGTCTGCCGACCGCATCGTGCCAGAGGCCACCCCTGACGAGCTAAACCAGTACTTTGTGGGCGTTGGTCCCCGGGTTGCGAGTGAAGTCCGGGCCAGGGGTGAGCCCCCCTCTCTCCCTGTCCGTCTACCTCGTGTCGGCACATGTGCCTTCAAACTACAGCCTATCTCTCTGTCCGCTCTCCGGTCCTTCCTCAACTCAATGAAAAATTCAGGGGCCTGTGGTGCTGACGGCATCTCTATTCAGGTAATAAAGCTTTGCTTTGCTGCTATCGGCTCCGTTTTACTCCATATCATCAATACTAGCCTATCTTCCGGCGAATACCCAGCGCCCTGGAAACATTCCATTATTCATCCAATACACAAAGCCGGCAGCCAGTCCGAAGCTTCCAATTTTCGCCCTATCTCCATTGTATCTGCCTTCCCAAAGCTCATTGAGCGTATTGTGCAACGTCAGCTTTACTCATACATGTCGGATAACCACCTGTTCTCCTCATCCCAGCACGGGTTCCGCTCCCTGCTCTCTACTGAGACCGCCCTTCTGACTGTTTCTGATCACATCCTCTCGGCTACTGACCACCAGGAACTCACCCTTCTCTGTCTCCTCGATTTATCCAAGTGCTTCGATGTCATCGACCATTCTATGCTCCTCTCTAAACTACGTACATATAACATCGATCCCACCTGGTTTACATCATACCTCTGCGGTCACACTCAGTCTGTCTGTACGGCTGATGGGAGTGGGAACCTTCATTTCTCCAGGCCTCTCCCCAACTCTATCGGAGTTTTTCAAGGCTCGTCTCTTGGGCCTTTACTTTTTCAAATATTCGCTAACGATATGTGCCTGTTCGCGGGGGATGCTCATGTGGTCCAGTACGCTGATGACACTCAAATTTTGTTATCCGGCAAAAAACACCAACTCAATGATCTGGTCAGTAAATTGGAGGACACCCTGAGTGCACTTGATACCTGGTTTCACTCTCATGGTCTCAAAGTAAATACAAGCAAGACCGAATTAATAGCGTTCGGATCCCGCCAAAATTGTCGCGACCTTTACCCTGTTGCTGTTCAGTTCCGCGAAGACATAGTACAAGAGAGCCCATACGTCAAAAATTTAGGTGTTCTGTTTGATAAGCACTTCACATGGGACTCACACGTGTCTTCCCTGGTAAAAAAATGTAGTGGTATCCTCATTGGGCTATCGCACGTGCGGCACAGCATCCCCCGCGAGCTGTTGCCACTTCTTGTAAATACCTTGGTCGTTTCACACGTTCGGTACTGTTTAGCAGTATTTGGCAATGGCTCGCAGAGGAACATACAACGCCTTGACAAAATTCTAAATTTTGCCCTTCGTGTCATATCTGGCAAACGTAAATTTGATCACATCTCTGACGTGCGAGCTGAGCTTGGCTGGCCCACTGCCCAGCAGCTATACAGACAGCACTCCCTAAATCTACTACACAAAATTCGAAACACCGGGGAACCACAGGCTCTTGCTTCCCAGCTTCATGTCAATTCTGATCTCCGCTCCCGCTCTACGCGACAGAACTCTGACCTGGCCCTTCCACGCGTGAGGACAGAGGCTGGCAAGCGCCGATTTCTATATCATGTTGTGCAAAATTACAATGAGCTGCCTTTAGCGACACGTCACTCAGCCATGCCCGCATTCAAAAGAGCGATACAGAACATGCCTCAACCAGAGTAGCCTGATGTATATAACGTAATGTGCGTGTGAGAGCATTGCAGTGTATGTGATGTAATGTGTATGTGAGAGTATGGAAGTATGTGCTGTATGGGAGTATGTGCTGTAGTGAAACTGTCTTCATTTTATATTAGGATGAGTGTATCATTCGTGCTGTCCATGCTTGTATGTGGCTCCGGAATAGCCCGCTTCGGCGTGGATGGGGTCCTACGTCAAATACAAATACAAATCCTGTATTTTGCCCATTGACTAAGCAATAAACGCGAAACGTCGGGTAATTATTCGTTTTTTAGCTTAAAATAAGTTTCAAAACATGAATTCTTAGATACAAATAAAGCCTTCCATTCACTCGTTTTACATTTGTCACATAAATAATCTGAACATTGTTTTCAAGGTTAAATCGTATCATTTTGTTGACGCTTCAGATGCCGTACGCATTACTATGTATAGGTGCCTAATACAATAAACATGTTCTGCTGCGTGGTCTCGCAGCGGCGTGTGACTATTCTACATAGTCGCTCGGAACCACATTACGTGACGTCAGCACCAGCTCCATAGCCTGAGGCTCTGTGCACAGCTCATACTGACACTGGTCACATTGTCAAAACACCGCTAATATCTCGTGGCGTTGAACGCCTGGTGGAAGAAGGGCACGAGTCTGCTGACATAGGATCAGTCATTTCGTTGCCTTGGTCCTGCACTTTGCACATACCTACCTACTCGCCACTCGGGGTTTATGTGGACGGCACATGGCGTTCAGAGAAGGTTTGGATCACGACTTACAACAGACTGAGAAAGGCCCAGCTAATACACAGGCCACATAAATATCCTGCATACAATTCCTGAGACAGCCGAAACAACACATCTGCGCCGGATGGGGGTGCTATGATAAAAGGGCGGAAAGTACGGCTCGGCCTTATACACGCATCGAACAAAAGGGTGCAGGGTTCAAAAGGCACTTCCGTGTTTCGAGCAGCAGGCCGAGTGTGACGATGTGAAGTGGAGGCGGCTTCTGTCCCGGCTTCTGGAGTAGGTACTGCGTTACGAACTCATATGTTGAACAATAGTCTTCGGTCAAGGGCGGCCTTGTCGTCAGTGAGCACCAGTTAAACGGGACAATTTCCGCTGGCCGCATACAAATGATGGGGTCTGGATGGCTGGAAGGGTCTGGATGGCTGGAAGGGTCTGGATGGCTGGAAGGGTCTGGATGGCTGGAAGATTGGACCGCGTTGCAGCGTTATGGGTGGCATTATTATTATTATTAATTATAATAATAATGTATATTAGGTGCCGGGTGGTCTCTCGAGATGGGGTGACGCAAAACTCATGTCTCTGTGCCATACAACGTCCTTGGCTGGATTTTGCCCCGTAAAATACGGAGATACCTAGCAAATAAGCCTATGCATATATTTCTTTGGTGCACGTCATTGTTGTGTCCTGATCATTTTCATGACTTCTACATCGTTGATCGTTTGTGTCATATAATTGTGGCATTGCGGTTTCCACGGCCGGCTGGCCGTTAATGTCTCGAATTCGATAGAGGATTTACCGAGTCCACATATGGCAATCTTTTGACATAGCGTAACAATTCAGCTCGGCAAGGACGCGGGGCGGGGCGGGGCGGGGCGGGGCGGGGCGGCGGCGGCGGCGTTTTTCTTTCTTCTCGCCCCCCCCCCCCTTGGGTTTTCCGCCATAATCAGAGAACGCATAGAGATATCGACTTGAAACCTTCAGCAACTTGAAATGAATAGCTAAGCCACGTTTTCACAAAAAATGGGTTCCGGCCAGGTCAGGTCAGGTCACCAGGTCAGGTCAAATACATCATACATGACCACCAAACAACTCCTAGGTAGCACCACCGGCACAGTGGTTACTCGAGCGCCATGAAACTCATGGCACGTCATAATATCATTAGGGACTATAATTAGTTTATCTCGGATTTTCTATATGGGTGACCTGAGGTCAAGTTATAATCGTGACCTTTTCAATGTAACCCTTTGGGGAAAAAACAAAAACGCATATTTATCAGTTGTAAGTGGATGTATTTAGTTCATGTTTGCTCTAGCCACTAGTTTTGGGCCATGTCAGACCATTGAGGTGAAATTTATGGTCAGTGGCCGCTGCAAGGTCACCGTGAGGTCAAATTAGTTTTTGGTCCATAACTTTAAATCTAATTAAGACAGATAATTAAGATAAGATTGATCTGATTGAGATAGAGCAATGGAGTTAACGCTATAGTGATTTCCTCGTCAAGGCGCGTCGAATGATGTATAATATGACCTAGCTAGGTCAAAGCTTGATCTTGACCTGAGGTCAAGGTCATCACGTTGACCTATGTAGGTCATGTCATACATCATTCGACGCATATTGGCGAGAAGATCACGATGACGTTGTCTTCATCTCTCTATCTTGATTCTGTCAAAAGTTATTCAAGAAAACTATTCCGTAGATATGTGAGATTTAGTAACCTCCAGTGCCCTCGCTATTGACCTGAGCAAAAAAGGGCCGAAATTTCGTCCTCAATTGTTGCGAGCTATTTAACGGTGTACGCTTTTTCTTCCTACACTTCATAGGAGCCTAGTTCTAGGGGGACCCCCCCTTCCCCCAGCCGCTCGCGGAACACGGAGGGACCCAGCGCTTCCAGGGTTAAATATCAGAACAAGCATGAGCAAGATATACACAGGTATATTATGTAATCAGATGACCGTTTAGTAACAGGTAAAAACAACAATTATATTTTACAGGTTAGACAGAAAGTGACATGCGAACATCCCATCAAACCCCAGCTCAAAGTCAAAACATCACCCTGACCGGGCCCCATGCCACGCCTTTGCCAGCACCGGCCCCTGCTTCGATCGGGCCTGACCAAGACCGGGCCCCTACCAGAAACGGTCCCGTATCAAGAATATGCAAGGACCGGGCCCTGTTGTGACCGAGCCCTCGTTCTGACCTGGCCCCATATCACGCCTTTGCCAGCACCGGGCCTCTGGCTCGATCGGACCTGACCAAGACCGGGCCCCTACCAGAAACGGGCCCGCATCAAGAATATGCAAGGACCGGGCCTTCGTCCTGACCGTGCCCCATATCACGCCTTTGCCAGCACCGGGTCCCTGCCTCGATCAGGCCTGACCAAGACCGGGCCCCTGCCAGGTATGGGCTAGAATACGGGCCCCTCAGAAATTTCGGGGGTCAGCTGACCTTTTTGACCCCCCTGCGTGCGCCACTGATTGTGCTTGTTTAACGCGTTCGTTTGCAGCTTGGATTTCCGGCGTCTTTCTCATTTTATCGATGGTAAATGTGTTCTTACGCTGTAACATGCTTCTTACGTACGTTACGGCTAGTACCGCTGAATTCTTTTTGCGAAGGATTCAATGGGGCGTTACACTTCTCCGTTATCACTTTAAGACTCTGTAAGACCCACGCTAGGTATTTCAAGACCCACGCTAGGTATTTCAACTGCAAGCAACAGTCCACAAATATTCAGTGTTAAACGTGATCCTTAAGTCCATCTTGTTTGCCACGATTGCTCGTCTCTTCAAGCCTTTAAGCCCAGTGACACTTTGTATTGCATACCGAACCTGCACGCACGGTGTTTTCGTCAGACAAACACCACCAAATAAATCATCCCCCCCCTCGATCAGAGGAATGCCGATTGAGTTATTCTAGCGTCTCAGCGACAAGCTGGTAACTGGTAACTGTCTGGCTGGTAAACTGGTAACTGCCCGCTGTGGTAGACAGTGATCGGTGCAACATTATTCACAGCGAATGCGCTCCGACGCCGGTAAACGACATGTCGTTTTCGTTTGTCATTGCACACTTCTGACTATCGGTCAGCGTTTTGGCGCGTCGGATTGGAAAGCTTGGGAACACGTATCATTAAGGAGCGCATCTTCTCTAATATCCATACCCGCTCACTACGCAGCCTATATGCATTGGGCGGATTACTGTGTGTTGTAACGGGTAATGGCTATTCCTTGACCGTCATTAAGCTTTCCGTCGTGTCGCCCGCCGCGGGACGGAACGCCGCAGCGTATGTATAGATGATGGCCGTTAACATCTCTATCGCGTGCACACAGGCCGCTGTTTCCGCCCGTCTTCTCTCCGTCGGATGTTATTTCCCTGTGGGTTACGTGACAGATTGTTTGTATGGCTTTCAATGCACTTAACGAGCGCTGTCGTGTTTTTTTTTCTCTCGTAGTAATCCCTGTATTATTCCAGGGGCTTGATGAAGTCAGTTTGCTTTCTTTTTTGCAAATTAAATATGATGGACTGAGTTAACCCTCGCGCTACGGGAGCTTTTTTCACCTTCGCCCTACGGGGGGGGGGGGCTGACAGGCCCCCTGTTAACTTCCGAACCAAGCAACTTAGAGCAATGCGGTAAGCACCAGCATGTTGCCCGTCATGAGAGGAATCTAACAGTATGCGTTTTTTTAGGTTTCAGGTCAAGGAGTGACCTTTTAGGCATGTGCGGCGGAGACGGGGGACGGGGGGGGGACGCGTCCCCCCAAACATTTCCGGATTTAACATTACGCCTATGGGCGTTGCATGGAAAGAATCGACTTAAAAGTGCCTCCGTCCCCCCTAACTTTCGGAAGGTGGCGCCGCCCTTGCTTCTAGGTCAAGTGAATGACCTCGGATCGACCACGTCCAGAACAGCGATTTTGCTGTCAGAAAACCTCAAAATTAGAAATTGATAAATGTAAATAAAAAGGCATGTTCCTAGACCAGTTTTGTCTCAGAAATACAGAAAAGGTAATTATTTGCTCGTAAGTCGTATCTTGTCAAACAAGTCCAAAAAAGATATTACAAAAATGACTTCATGAGTTTCTTACACTTAGGGAGCCATCACTCAGTCAAAAATAGAGATATTGCTTTGCAATTTTGTTTGGGTATTGTCCATACTTAGTTCTTTCACATATATTCCGGTTTTTCTAACATCTTTGAAAATTTTGCTTTTGTGGCGTTTTTCCCAACAAATCAGTTTTATTTTTATTTTAGAGGTCAAAACCCCAAAATTTCGGAAATCCGAGACTGCTATTTTAAAGGAATGCGATTTTGTATCTTTGGTGAATTGTGTTTGCAATTTGCTTCAAAGCTCTGTTTTCTACTATTTTTCAAATATGTATCGTTTTTCCACCAACATGACGTCATCAAAACATGATTATCTTCCAAACTACTTAGCCAGTTCGAATTATTTTGTTACAGCCTACGTATAATTGTTGTAAACTCGGCTACGAACAATTTTAGCAAGATGCGTCGCATGTGTAAAAAGTTATTCGTAAAAAGTTATTCAAGAAAAACCTCAGGGGGGGGGGGGGGGTCTGTCAGCCCCCCCGTAGGGCGAGGGTTAAGCTGGGTCCACTTGTAATGTGCATAACATATTCATTAACATGATAGGAGATACTATAATTTGTACGGTGATGTGTTCAATGTCTTCAATGTCGATAAGTAACTAGATGGGAAGGGGTAAAACTAACCCCCAGGAACTCGCGGATTAACATTTGTACCCATTCAGCCATGTAATGTTAAACATTCCTGTTCTATTACGAGTATAATGGGTCTGTTCTGTTCAACCGTTCGACATTTTACGGTTTGCCAGTGACCTGATCAGCCGGGGCTGGTGAGCTGCCATTCGGCAAACATCTGGTACCACAGAAGGCGATCCACTCTTCTTCCATCCGCCCCATATGACAGCGCTACACATCCACAGCCGTCACTCGCCACATTCACGGCTTATTTTCGGTCTGTCTTCCGCAAGATAACTGGTTTCGAGCGACCTTGTCACGGCCGGCGTCGCCGCAAAAAAAAACGTGCACATTTCTCACGCCGCTCGTCACGACTCGGATCTGATCCACGACTCTGACACGGGGCTGGTTGTGACGCATGGGACGACACCCTCACTACAACCCAAACACGGATATTGTGCACCAGAACTGGGCCGACTACACGCGTAACCGTGGTATTATCCGCCAGCCTGCTTTCTCCGGGCGGACCGCTGCGGGGTCGCACTTCGCGCCCGGTCATTAGCTGGTGTGGCACAGTGGTGTGGAACCGAACTGACTCGGGGCGAAGGTATCCATCCTGTGAACTGGTCGCAGCGGACAATGGGGTGCTGGTATCTGAACCAGCGGCTTCAGGCTGGGTTTATAGTGCTTGGAGCAGTGTCACGTGTTGGTGTGGTTTCCGCCAAAATTGTTCCAGATATTGAATTGCTGTATGTAATTAAGCAGTTTCATGCTTGGGGATGGTACCCTTCAAGCCTGGTTGATAGATTCTGTTCTATATAATGGTGCAGTTTTTCGCGTTGGTGTAAGATCCGCCAAGCTTGTTGAATTAATTTAATTGTGCTATATAATGAAGCAGTTTCATGCGTGGGTGTGAGATTCGCCAAGCTTGTTCCAGGGTTTTCATTGCTCTATATATCACTGGTTATTCTTTTCAAGCAGGTTTATGTTCCATATTCGTGATGGCCTCTCCTCATGCAGGCATGTAGGCATGGTGGAGATTGGAGCATCGTGTTATTTTGCAAGCGTCGAAACGACAGTGAATGGTAGCCAACAATCACACACAATACCAAAACACCAATGTAATTTGAAAACACCGGAAGCACAAACATTGACGTTTATATATGTATTTTAATTGAAAGCTGTTTCCAACGCCCGCCTGGTTCCGTCTCCAGTGAGCGCTATTCAGCTCACTTCCCGCGGCTGTTGGACTGCAGTCTGACAGCCGACTGTCTGCAGCCTGGTCTCACCGGCGGAGTCGCGGCGGCGGCTGAATGGCGGGGTCGCGGCGGCGGCTCACCGGCGGAGTCGCGGCGGCGGCTGACCGGCGGGGTCGCGGCGGCGGCTGACCGGCGGGGTCGCGGCGCACCGTTTGGATGTCAGCCGCGGCCACCGGGCGTCGATCGGCCGTCTGAGAGCGCGGCGGAGCCCACTGCTACCGGCGCCGTTCAGTTCGGTCAGAACCGGTCCGCCGTGCTGCCGGTCCGTGGAGCCGGCCGCCCAGTCATCCACCCCGCTCACTGCCGCCATCCCCCTGTCTCTCTGTCTGTGCTGCTTTGTGGCTCACGACCCCACTTTGTGCGGGCTGGTGCTGATGGCGGCGCGAATGAAGCATGCTTTGAAGGTAGTCCTGATTGTTGGTAACTACGCCTGAGGTTAACGTCTGTAAACAAACGTCTATGTTTTCTTCTTAGAAGAGACGTCCGCATTGCCATTGTCTTAACCCGCCATTGACTGGGGGGGGGGGGGAGGGGTCGTTTACGCCCCCCCCCCTGATTAATTTTCGTAATAGCTTAAAAACCAATAGCGCTATCAACGTGAAACTTCAGCTACCTTCTTCTAAATCATGTGTACGTCTTCTGTGAAAGAATAACGTAATTTCGTCGATTTTTTTGTATCGAGTTATATCGAATTTTGTGATGTCATTACACACGAGTCTTACACCAAAATCAGCTTAAATGTAATAGATCGTACAAATTCCATGTTTGGAGAAAAATGCCATCCAAAAACGTCAAAAGATGTAAAATAGCAAAGGCTACAACATGGCTATCTCGAAATTGAGAAATTTCTGTTTTTTGACCCCGTAAAATTCAAAACGTTTTTTTTTTGTTGGGAAAATGCCCACAAAATCTTCTTTTTTTCTCAAAGATATTCAAAAAGCCGGAATATGTCGGAGAACCACATATGGGAACCTATCATACAATTTCAGAATTATATCACCATTTTTGACTGACTAGCATCTAAAGTATGGGTAACTCATGACGTCATATTAAAAAATCTTTCTTTTTGCTTTTGTTGACCAGATACAGACAAATAATTGGCACCACTGTATTTCTGAGACAAAACTGGTTAAGCAACATGCCTTTTTTGTTTAGATTTATCAATTACAAATGTTGACCTTCGGTGACCTGAACTTGACCTGAAATTGACATTCGCTTCACATAAATGAAGTCAGGTGGTAAAATGATTATCACTGTCGAATTATACGTGGAAAATAACTCGTAGAACATGTGTTGCATGACTTCCGTAGATATTTTGAGCGTAGTGACCTCTTGTGACCAGACCTTGACCTTGACTTTGACCAACAATCTCACTTTAGCTGATACAGGATGTGTATCATACCTTTGGCAGCACTTTGGGTGAAACTTGTAGTAATCGAAGGCTTTGGATGGAAAGTATGGCCCATAAACTCAAATACGCCGATTTTGACATTTGACCTGACCGTGACCTGACATTTCACCGCACTTTGATATTTTTTAGCATGCTTTAGATTCATCTCATTTAGAGCCTTCGATTTTTCCGCCTTTCGCGTCTTGCTGCGATCATTGGTTCGGAAGATAACCAGCGGGGCGTTTAACGCCCCCCCCCCCAATCAATGGCCTTCTGCTGAGACCCAGTCAATGCCCGGTTAATGCACATTCAGTAAAATATCTTGATTTGTTAAATATGTGCAGGAAAATCGCCTGAATTTTCGCCTGCTTCTCTGTCTCCTTTCTCGAATCACATGCGCCACAGGTCGCTTACCCGCTCCACTCCTTCATTATGTCAAGGCTGTCGTTGGAACACCGTCAGTGTGTAAACTAACTGGACATGATGAACGCAGCCTCCGCTCACACCCAGCTCCACTATTAGTTGGAAATATTGGTGTTCACTCACGCCTGGAACCGTCCATTTCTGGCTGATTACCCGTGATTACCCCCCCCCCCCCCCGACGCTCCGTATCGAACAACGATCGGCAACCACGGGGTCGCAGCACTGCCGCCACGCACGTCATTCTCTCGAATGTTCTGGGACTGCGAGTAAGGCTCTCGGGACTGCGAGTAAGGCTCTCGGGACTGCGAGTTAGGCTCTCGGGGCTGCGAGTAAGGCTCTCAGGACTGCGAGTAAGGCTCTCGTGACTGCGAGTAAGGCTCTGGGACTGCGAGTAAGGCTCTCGGGACTGCGAGTTAGGCTCTCGGGACTGCGAGTAAGGCTCTGGGACTGCGAGTAAGGTTCTCGGGACTGCGAGGCAGGCTCTCGGGACTGCGAGTAGGGCTCTGGGACTGCGAGTAAGGCTCTCGGGACTGCGAGTAGGGCTCTGGGACTGCGAGTAAGGCTCTGGGACTGCGAGTAAAGCTCTCGGGACTGCGAGGCAGGTGCTCGGGACTGCGAGGCAGGTGCTCGGGACTGCGAGTAAGGCTCTCGGGACTGCGAGGCAGGTGCTCGGAGCTCCGAGGAAGGTGCAGGCCGGTAGCCAGTGGACTGTGGCCAGGCTGCTGTATGGCTCTGCAGGCTGTTTATCTGCAACATGCGACGTTTAATTAGCCTAGATGTCAGCTGCTGCAATGTTGACCCATTTAACTGAATAATATATGCAGCTGTTTCGTCGCCCGTAGGCTAAAGCCATCACCACACGTGCGGCTGTTATTCAGTGACAGCAAGGTGCCGTCGTTCTCGGTGACGTGTCGTAGGCTAAAGCCATCACCGCACGTGCGGCTGTTATTCAGTGACAGTAAGGTGCCGTCGCTCTCGGTGACGTGTCGTAGGCTAAAGCCATCACCGCACGTGCGGCTGTTATTCAGTGACAGTAAGGTGCCGTCGCTCTCGGTGACGTGTCGTAGGCTAAAGCCATCACCGCACGTGCGGCTGTTATTCAGTGACAGTAAGGTGCCGTCGTTCTCGGTGACGTGTCGTAGGCTAAAGCCATCACCGCACGTGCGGCTGTTATTCAGTGACAGTAAGGTGCCGTCGCTCTCGGTGACGTGTCGTAGGCTAAAGCCATCACCGCACGTGCGGCTGTTATTCAGTGACAGTAAGGTGCCGTCGTTCTCGGTGACGTGTCGTAGGCTAAAGCCATCACCACACGTGTGGTTGTTATTCAGTGACAGTAAGGTGCCGTCGCTCTCGGTGACGTGTCGTAGGCTAAAGCCATCACTGCACGTGTGGTTGTTATTCAGTGACAGTAAGGTGCCGTCGCTCTCGGTGACGTGTCGTAGGCTAAAGCCATCACCGCACGTGCGGCTGTTATTCAGTGACAGTAAGGTGCCGTCGCTCTCGGTGACGTGTCGTAGGCTAAAGCCATCACCGCACGTGCGGCTGTTATTCAGTGACAGTAAGGTGCCGTCGCTCTCGGTGACGTGTCGTAGGCTAAAGCCATCACCGCACGTGCGGCTGTTATTCAGTGACAGTAAGGTGCCGTCGCTCTCGGTGACGTGTCGTAGGCTAAAGCCATCACCGCACGTGCGGCTGTTATTCAGTGACAGTAAGGTGCCGTCGCTCTCGGTGACGTGTCGTAGGCTAAAGCCATCACCGCACGTGCGGCTGTTATTCAGTGACAGTAAGGTGCCGTCGCTCTCGGTGACGTGTCGTAGGCTAAAGCCATCACCACACGTGCGGCTGTTATTCAGTGACAGTAAGGTGCCGTCGCTCTCGGTGACGTGTCGTAGGCTAAAGCCATCACCGCACGTGCGGCTGTTATTCAGTGACAGTAAGGTGCCGTCGCTCTCGGTGACGTGTCGTAGGCTAAAGCCATCACCGCACGTGCGGCTGTTATTCAGTGACAGTAAGGTGCCGTCGCTCTCGGTGACGTGTCGTAGGCTAAAGCCATCACCGCACGTGCGGCTGTTATTCAGTGACAGTAAGGTGCCGTCGCTCTCGGTGACGTGTCGTAGGCTAAAGCCATCACCGCACGTGTGGCTGTTATTCAGTGACAGTAAGGTGCCGTCGCTCTCGGTGACGTGTCATAAAGTAATGCCGTCCGAACGACGGTATTAATGCCGTTCATTTTCTGCAAAATTATAGAGGCTGATAGTGACCAATGGGCTAAAATTGTTTATGTATCTGCAAAATACTGATGATTCTGGTCATAGAAGGATATCCCAGGGGTTCAAGATCAACCCCAGCAGTTGGCCCGTATAAGTTGTATTAGAAGACAACTTTGCAACTATTTGTTCCCACTGCGGCGAATTTAACGAATGGTTATAACGATCACAAGTGAATAAGTAACAATTTTACATTCACTTTCAGTAACCTCCGCCCCAATAGGATCAATAGTTACGAGTATGCCCTACTCAAAAGAGCATGATGCGCTTCTCACGCCGAGTTAGCTGCAGCCACCATGGCTGCTGATTGGTGCCACCATGACTGCTGATTGGTGCCACCATGACTGCTGATTGGTGCCACCATGACCACTGATTGGAGCCAAGTGTCCACTGATTGGTGCCGGGTCTCGGCTCCCGGTGACCCATTTGGGGTGTTACGTCACCATCTTCGCTGATGAGCTGTGACGCCAGACAGGCACCTTAAATGCAGGAGCAGTTGACTGTGACGGGACCGCTGTGCCACGGCGAGCAGTGGTTTGGTGTGTGACTGGCAGTGTTCTCCGACTGCCCAAGGCTTTAACCTACCGGCGATTATCCAATCCCTTTGGTCACAACATTTTAATTCGTCGTTTATTTAGTTTCTATGTGAGGTTAGGCAATACTTTTCGAGATTCTGGAGGTCTATTCCGAGAAGTATGCTGAAGTAATTTCTTGGAGATGGGGTCAAACAGCCACTGTTTCTCGTCCCTCTGCTACGTTTCCGCTGCTGCTGTCCTTTGTGGTTTTGTCTTGTGCTGAAATGCAGTCTTCCGGATGGATACTGCCCTGCTGAATGACGCCTCCCGTGTTGAGCGATTTAAAGCTTCCCTGGATGCAGTTTGGATTATGAATACTCCTTTTACCTTTTCACTTTCACTTCTTACTTCACTTACTCCACTTCACTTCTTACTGCGAGGCAGGTGTTCGGGACTGCGAGGCAGGCTCTCCGGACTGCGAGTAAGGCTCTCGGGACTGCGAGTAAGGCTCTCGGGACTGCGAGTAAGGCTCTCGGGACTGCGAGTAAGGCTCTCGGGACTGCGAGGCAGGCTCTCGTCGGGACTGCGAGTAAGGCTCTCGGGACTGCGAGTAAGGCTCTCGAGACTGAGAGGCAGGTGGTCGGGACTGCGAGGCAGGCTCTTGGGGCTGCGAGTAAGGCTGTGGGACTGCGAGTAAGGCTCTCGGGACTGCGAGTAAGGCTCTCGTGACTGCGAGTAAGGCTCTCAGGACTGCGAGTAAGACTCGGGACTGCGAGTAAGGCTCTCGGGACTGCGAGGCAGGCTCTCGGGACTGAGAGTTAGGCTCTCCGGACTGCGAGTTAGGCTCTCCGGACTGCGAGTTAGGCTCTCGGACTGCGAGTAAGGCTCTCGGGACTGCGAGTAAGGCTCTCGGGACTGCGAGTAAGGCTCTCTGGACTGCGAGTAAGGCTCTCGGGACTGCGAGTAAGGCTCTCAGGACTGCGAGTAAGACTCTCGGGACTGCGAATAAGGCTCTCGGGACTGCGAGTTAGGCTCTCGGGACTGCGAGTAAGGCTCTGGGACTGCGAGTAAGGCTCTCTGGACTGCGAGGCAGGCTCTCGGGGCTGCGAGTAAGGCTGTGGGACTGCGAGTAAGGCTCTCGGGACTGCGAGTAAGGCTCTCGGGACTGCGAGTAAGGCTCTCGGGACTGCGAGGCAGGCTCTCGGGACTGAGAGTTAGGCTCTCCGGACTGCGAGTTAGGCTCTCCGGACTGCGAGTTAGGCTCTCGGACTGCGAGTAAGGCTCTCGGGACTGCGAGTAAGCCTCTCGGGACTGCGAGTAAGGCTCTCTGGACTGCGAGTAAGGCTCTCGGGACTGCGAGTAAGGCTCTCAGGACTGCGAGTAAGACTCTCGGGACTGCGAGTAAGGCTCTCGGGACTGCGAGTAAGGCTCTCAGGACTGCGAGTAAGGCTCTCGGGACTGCGAGGCAGGCTCTCGGGACTGCGAGTAAGGCTCTCGGGACTGCGAGTAAGGCTCTCGAGACTGCGAGGCAGGTGGTCGGGACTGCGAGGCAGGCTCTCGGGGCTGCGAGTAAGGCTGTGGGACTGCGAGTAAGGCTCTCGGGACTGCGAGTAAGACTCTTGTGACTGCGAGTAAGGCTCTCAGGACTGCGAGTAAGACTCGGGACTGCGAGTAAGGCTCTCGGGACTGCGAGGCAGGCTCTCGGGACTGAGAGTTAGGCTCTCCGGACTGCGAGTTAGGCTCTCCGGACTGCGAGTTAGGCTCTCAGACTGCGAGTAAGGCTCTCGGGACTGCGAGTAAGGCTCTCGGGACTGCGAGTAAGGCTCTCTGGACTGCGAGTAAGGCTCTCGGGACTGCGAGTAAGGCTCTCAGGACTGCGAGTAAGACTCTCGGGACTGCGAATAAGGCTGTGGGACTGCGAGTAAGGCTCTCGGGACTGCGAGTAAGACTCTCGTGACTGCGAGTAAGGCTCCCAGGACTGCGAGTAAGACTCGGGACTGCGAGGCAGGCTCTCGGGACTGAGAGTTAGGCTCTCCGGACTGCGAGTTAGGCTCTCCGGACTGCGAGTTAGGCTCTCGGACTGCGAGTAAGGCTCTCGGGACTGCGAGTAAGCCTCTCGGGACTGCGAGTAAGGCTCTCTGGACTGCGAGTAAGGCTCTCGGGACTGCGAGTAAGGCTCTCAGGACTGCGAGTAAGACTCTCGGGACTGCGAGTAAGGCTCTCGGGACTGCGAGTAAGGCTCTCGGGACTGCGAGTAAGGCTCTCAGGACTGCGAGTAAGACTCTCGGGACTGCGAGTAAGGCTCTCGGGACTGCGAGTAAGGCTCTCAGGACTGCGAGTAAGGCTCTCGGGACTGCGAGGCAGGCTCTCGGGACTGCGAGTAAGGCTCTCGGGACTGCGAGTAAGGCTCTCGAGACTGCGAGGCAGGTGGTCGGGACTGCGAGGCAGGCTCTCGGGGCTGCGAGTAAGGCTGTGGGACTGCGAGTAAGGCTCTCGGGACTGCGAGTAAGACTCTCGTGACTGCGAGTAAGGCTCTCAGGACTGCGAGTAAGACTCGGGACTGCGAGTAAGGCTCTCGGGACTGCGAGGCAGGCTCTCGGGACTGAGAGTTAGGCTCTCCGGACTGCGAGTTAGGCTCTCCGGACTGCGAGTTAGGCTCTCAGACTGCGAGTAAGGCTCTCGGGACTGCGAGTAAGGCTCTCGGGACTGCGAGTAAGGCTCTCAGGACTGCGAGTAAGACTCTCGGGACTGCGAGTAAGGCTCTCGGGACTGCGAGTAAGGCTCTCAGGACTGCGAGTAAGGCTCTCGGGACTGCGAGGCAGGCTCTCGGGACTGCGAGTAAGGCTCTCGGGACTGCGAGTAAGGCTCTCGAGACTGCGAGGCAGGTGGTCGGGACTGCGAGGCAGGCTCTCGGGGCTGCGAGTAAGGCTGTGGGACTGCGAGTAAGGCTCTCGGGACTGCGAGTAAGACTCTCGTGACTGCGAGTAAGGCTCCCAGGACTGCGAGTAAGACTCGGGACTGCGAGTAAGGCTCTCGGGACTGCGAGGCAGGCTCTCGGGACTGAGAGTTAGGCTCTCCGGACTGCGAGTTAGGCTCTCCGGACTGCGAGTTAGGCTCTCAGACTGCGAGTAAGGCTCTCGGGACTGCGAGTAAGGCTCTCGGGACTGCGAGTAAGGCTCTCTGGACTGCGAGTAAGGCTCTCGGGACTGCGAGTAAGGCTCTCAGGACTGCGAGTAAGACTCTCGGGACTGCGAATAAGGCTCTCGGGACTGCGAGTTAGGCTCTCGGGACTGCGAGTAAGGCTCTGGGACTGCGAGTAAGGCTCTCTGGACTGCGAGGCAGGCTCTCGGGGCTGCGAGTAAGGCTGTGGGACTGCGAGTAAGGCTCTCGGGACTGCGAGTAAGGCTCTCGGGACTGCGAGTAAGGCTCTCGGGACTGCGAGGCAGGCTCTCGGGACTGAGAGTTAGGCTCTCCGGACTGCGAGTTAGGCTCTCCGGACTGCGAGTTAGGCTCTCGGACTGCGAGTAAGGCTCTCGAGACTGCGAGTAAGCCTCTCGGGACTGCGAGTAAGGCTCTCTGGACTGCGAGTAAGGCTCTCGGGACTGCGAGTAAGGCTCTCAGGACTGCGAGTAAGACTCTCGGGACTGCGAGTAAGGCTCTCGGGACTGCGAGTTAGGCTCTCGGGACTGCGAGTAAGGCTCTGGGACTGCGAGTAAGGCTCTCTGGACTGCGAGGCAGGCTCTCGGGGCTGCGAGTAAGGCTGTGGGACTGCGAGTTAGGCTCTCGGGACTGCGAGTAAGGCTCTGGGACTGCGAGTAAGGCTCTCTGGACTGCGAGGCAGGCTCTCGGGGCTGCGAGTAAGGCTGTGGGACTGCGAGTAAGGCTCTCGGGACTGCGAGTAAGGCTCTCGGGACTGCGAGTAAGGCTCTCGGGACTGCGAGGCAGGCTCTCGGGACTGAGAGTTAGGCTCTCCGGACTGCGAGTTAGGCTCTCCGGACTGCGAGTTAGGCTCTCGGACTGCGAGTAAGGCTCTCGGGACTGCGAGTAAGCCTCTCGGGACTGCGAGTAAGGCTCTCTGGACTGCGAGTAAGGCTCTCGGGACTGCGAGTAAGGCTCTCAGGACTGCGAGTAAGACTCTCGGGACTGCGAGTAAGGCTCTCGGGACTGCGAGTTAGGCTCTCGGGACTGCGAGTAAGGCTCTGGGACTGCGAGTTAGGCTCTCTGGACTGCGAGGCAGGCTCTCGGGGCTGCGAGTAAGGCTGTGGGACTGCGAGTAAGGCTCTCGGGACTGCGAGTAAGGCTCTCAGGACTGTGAGTAAGGCTCTCGGAGTCTCGGGACTGCGAGTAAGGCTCTCGGGACTGCGAGTAAGGCTCTGGGACTGCGAGTCAGGCTCTCGGGACTGCGAGGCAGGCTCTCGGGACTGCGAGTAAGGCTCTCTGGCCTGCGAGGCAGGCTCTCGGGACTGCGAGTAAGGCTCTCGGGACTGCGAGTAAGGCTCTGGGACTGCGAGTAAGGCTCTCGGGACTGCTAGTAAGGCTCTCAGGACTGCGAGTAAGGCTCTCGGAGTCTCGGGACTGCGAGTAAGGCTCTCGGGACTGCGAGGCAGGCTCTCGGGACTGCGAGTAAGGCTCTGGGACTGCGAGTTAGGCTCTCGGGACTGCGAGGCAGGCTCTCGGGACTGCGAGTAAGGCTCTCGGGACTGCGAGTAAGGCTCTCTGGGACTGCGAGTAAGGCTCTCGGGACTGCGAGTAAGGCTCTCGGGACTGCGAGGCAGGCTCTCGGGACTGCGAGTAAGGTTCTCTGGACTGCGAGGCAGGCTCTCGGGACTGCGAGTAAGGCTCTCGGGACTGCGAGGCAGGCTCTCGGGACTGCGAGTAAGGTTCTCTGGACTGCGAGGCAGGCTCTCGGGACTGCGAGTAAGGCTCTCGGGACTGCGAGTAAGGCTCTCTGGACTGCGAGGCAGGCTCTCGGAGTCTCGGGACTGCGAGTAAGGCTCTCGGGACTGCGAGTAAGGCTCTCTGGGACTGCGAGGCAGGCTCTCGGGACTGCGAGTAAGGCTCTCGGGACTGCGAGTAAGGCTCTCTGGGACTGCGAGTAAGGCTCTCAGGACTGCGAGTAAGGGTCTCGGGACTGCGAGTAAGGCTCTCGGGACTGCGAGTAAGGCCCTCAGGACTGCGAGTAAGGCTCTCGGGACTGCGAGTAAGGCTCTCGGGACTGCGAGTAAGGCTCTCGGGACTGCGAGTAAGGCTCTCGGGACTGCGAGTTAGGCTCTCGGGACTGCGAGTAAGGCTCTCGGGACTGCGAGGCAGGTGCTCGGAACTGCGAGGCAGGTGCTCGGGACTGCGAGGCAGGCTCTCGGGACTGCGAGTAAGTCTCTGGGACTAATAATGGGACTAATAAGGCTCAATCATTAGAAGTGTAACCACTAACCTATATTTCATCAGCATATTAATCCAACAAAAATATTGTTTTGTTTATTGTTGATACCTGATAGTCATGAGTTTGGGATTATTATTTGCATCCGACGGCGAATCTTTCATTCCTATATTTACCATCAATTTACCTGTTGAATAGTGCAATCAGTTGAATTTAAATTAGATGCAATTTATCCTAGGCCTCGTATGTTGTGGGAGACAATTAAATAAATATGGCCATCAACATATCACACGAAATATTATTTCAGCTAATATCGGAACATCCAATCCGACGGCGATTGTAAAGCCCTTACCGTAAAACACCTGCCTTCCACTCATGACTTACGCATCTAACCAGCTAAGTCGTACCTAATGGAAATCAGCACATCTCGGCTGTCACAGTGTCACTTAATCACTCGGTAGTTGAGATGAATGTCCCGGCGTTCTCGCACGCCTGTCGTGTTTTGTCTGGTGTGTCCCGCTCGTTACCGGTCGTCCGCTGTCTCCGCTGCTACCGCCGTGGGAGCGCGTGGCGGGTAGATGGCCTCGTGGCTCGTGGCTCGTGACGTGTGACGTGTGACTGTGGTGTCTCAGACTTCCCCTCCCAGCGCTTCCTCCCTTCCCAGTGTTCATCGCAGACCGGAACAGACGGTAAACCACGCACTGGTGACTGGTGGACAGGGTGTCGGGTCGACTTTTGTCATGCTTCGGACGATGGAGGATTTACGTTGTAGTTGTCAGATTATTCACTGAACTGGCGGCGACACGATGACTACCGGCCGACCGGAACCGGCGCAGCATAGGAGTTGTATGCATTTGTGGAAATGTTTTAATCTAGTAGCAGATGCTGTGAATGAATATGATGTCAGATGCTATCGTTTTAGTAGACATCACTTATTATAATTGTATTCTTCCCTTGCATTTTGTCCAAACCAACCGACAAGGTGAAATATTTGTTTAACGATATGACCAAACGAGAACGGCATATGTTCGGGTTCGTTTAGTCAGGATATCGGCAGGGGCTCCGCCACAGGGGGGGGGGGGGGGGGGCGTGGTGTCCCCCATTACAAAACAAAAACGTTACGCCTATGGGCCTATGGGCGTTGTATGGAAATAATCGACTTCAGAATGCCTCTGCCCCCCCCCCCCCATTTTCGGAACGTGGCGGAGCTCTTTGATGTGGGGTAAAGGTGATGCATGGCGAGGGAAAGAAGTCTAGAGGAAGCCGCGACTCATGAAACCCTCCACGTGTGCCCGTCGGAAATGGCGGAGGCGGCGGACGCTGTGTTGGTCGCCGCATGTTTACCATTGCGCAATGGGTGGCGGTCGACCGGCGAGCCGCGCTCCCCGTGTGACCCCGATGTGACCCTTTGTGACCCCTGACCTCCGGCGGCGACACGATGACTCTACCGGCCGACCGGAACCGGCGCAGCAGTGCGCCAGTTTCGCCACATCTGCAGAACTCACTCGAACAGCGTTTCAGCCAGGGAGTCAACCCGGTAGTACCGGGCACATCTGGCGAAATTCTGCTCCGTTTCGCCACACTGGAGAAGAACACACAGGTGGCGTCGGAAGCGGCTGCCAGGGCGTTTCACTACCGGATGCCGCTTGATTTAACGGCGTGGTTCCTCATTTTCGTACCGCCTCCTTGGGAATGTGCGCGGCTGATCTGTTCCCTTTCTGTTTCCTGTCTGTTTTCTGTTTCGTCTACGCGCCATGCATTCGTGAACGTACGCCTTACACCGACGACAAGCGAGCCTGCTGTGTCCCACGCGTCCTTGCTCCGTCGGTGACGCCGCGTATCTGCGTGCATCTACCCTCCTACTCCCTGCCCCTGTCACCATCTGTTTGGGCCGGACGGTGCAGCGCGCTACGTTGTTTTCCCCGTGTGCGGCGGCCCGGTTTCTAATGGCTGCGTCCGGGCGGCGGGCGGCTGCCTCCTCCCACCTGTAGTGTGGCCTCCGCCGCGGGCGGGGGCGGGGGCGGGGGCGGACCGCCGGCTCCCCGCTGGCCCCGGTCGCCCTGTTGCCGCAGCACCGATCGATGGGCGGACTCCTGGCGGACTACCGAGTGCAGCGACCCGCCGACACCCCGCCAGGCAGAGGGCGTCGCTTGGTAAACTGCAGGGCAGCTGAGTTTACCAATCGCCCGGTATATCACTTATGGCCGTGAACATTTCGGCAGAGCACGGTCACAAGCCTGCCTCAATCGGCCTGCAAGCCAGGGGAGCATGCAATCTTATTTCAAAGATTAACGATACCACCTCCGCTGGCTCTTTGCAAATGAAGTTACGCTTATTATGAAATTCATGCAGACATACAAACGCCAACAAAGCTCGAGAGCGAAAGTGGCTCGTTGTCTTTCACGTTTCAGTGCACAGAGAAGAAAATTACATACATGTGATCGCAGATAATCTGTGAGGTCGAGCGAACAGTCTGTTTCCGCTAGCTGCAGACTGCTTGCGACTTGGGCAGCGCGGCTGAGACGCGTTCCGTGACAAAACGCCAATTGTGTGGTCCAGAGGGCAGGCACAGCCAGTTCAAACAACCGCACCAATCTCAGAGGTCGACGACATCCCATAAACGCTGTAACTGAACCCCGACCGCATGGCCAGCTGTAAAGGAGGCACGTCGCCACTTCCAGCCATCGCGCGTGTCCCGAGCCACTCCTGACAACCTCCCGGACTGCGCGGCTGGTAAGTACGCGGCGCGCCGTGACATCCCTGCTTGTTCCGGGGGGGGGGGGGGTGATGTTGACTGTGGCGCGACTCCCATTAGCGCGCACCTGCGGCAGTGAGCAGCTACCCAGGCTTCTGAGCTCTGACACGAGGCAGCCGCCGCCCAGACAACACCGCTTCGGCACCGCCGCCGCCGCCGCCGCCGCCGCCGCCGCACGGTGGGCCCTTTCGCCCTGCAGCCGGCCAGATTAAAAACAATAAAGGTTCCCATTTTCCCTTCTAACTGCAATGCCCGGAACCGAAATTCTCTGAATTTTTAGAATCTGGCATTGGTGTTCTCCGTTAACCTTTGCTGGCATATGAAAAACGCGACCGAAACTGAAGTTTATGGACGGAAGCGTAATGACCCGTTTCCGGCGAAATACATGCCCAACATGTCTGCTGTCATACATGTCTGGTGGTACATTCATTTTCCTCGACTAATTTGAACACAACTGCTTTTTTCTCTTTCATTTTATTTAATTTCATTGAAAATCTTAACGAACCAAGCAAAATCCCCTGAGTCTTGCATACATTGAGCTCTGCTTTAAAATGAGGATCAACCCTAACATGTAAATGTAAGTTTATATAAAGTTTGACGGCGAGTGACGCTTCGAGACACATAACAGCGTAGTCGCCAGAATGTTCTGATGCTGTCCCAACCAGGAAACCGCGCCCCTACTCACCTCTTTGATTGCTACAGTCAATTTGCTGGGAATTTGAAATTTGGCAATTTCGCAAATTGGAAATGAGAAAAATCTGGAAATTTGAGAGGGCCGTCTTTTGATGACAATCGCAATGTCTTCGAATGTTTTTTAGGCCTCATGTGTTAATTACGGTACGTCAGGACCATACAAGTCGACGAACAAAGCAAAACGTTAAGCAACATCAAATGGCTCCTCAGTGACCTGGCATGGCCTTGACCGGCGACCTGATGATTCTCATGAATGGCTATCAACAGCCGAATCTGACCATCATGGCCATCCTGAGTCCAAACTGACGCAAATAGAACGGCTGCAGCGCGAAAGCACCTTACGGCGCTCAGACTACCGTGCACACCTTGCATTATGACGTCATTACTCTGTGACCTGACCTGACCTTAAACTGTTTTTGCTGTCAAAATGTGCGCAAAATGTGCGCCGCAGCTGGTTCAGCTGGTATGCCTCTGCTGGTTGCACTGCGGTTGACGGCGTGGCCGTCATGAATTAATTCCGGCTAATCGGCAAAAGGCCCCACTGTGTGCCGCCCGCTCCGCCCGTGTGCGCCGCGCGCCACGGAACCGCGCCGATCTTCGTTTCGATGCGTCAGATAAGTCGACAAAGGGCGCCGCGCCGCACAATGCGCCGAGTTCCGCGCAACCGCCGCCCGAACGCAGCGAAAGCGGACCGACGGCGTAGAACGGCCTTGGTTTTCTATGAAAACGCAACAACGGAGGCGTCGGCGGCGGCGGCGGCGGCGGCGGCGGCGGCGGCGGCGGCGGCGGTGCGGTGCGGTGCGGTGCGGTGCGGTGCGGTGCGGTGCGGTGCGGTGCGGTGCGGTGCGGTGCGGTGCGGTGCGGTGCGGTGCGGTGCGGTGCGGTGCGGTGCGGTGCGGTGCGGGAGAGATGGTCATCTGGTGCCCCTGGGCGGCGAGGCCCGGCGGGGGCGCCGCTCAGAATTGATCGTTAACCAGCCCTGTTAGATGGACAGTTAATGAACATAGACGCGCGCCGACAGAATGAACTAATGGTTCGAGGATGAGGCGGGAGCGGACGGGAGTGAGCGGGCGCGGGCGTAGTATCCTATGGAGATATTTATTTTGGGGTTTGTGGTCAATGATCGCGCCCCTCGTTAAATATGGCGTAAGTCCCTTTTGGACAGTCGTGAACAAGTCCTGCTGTTTTGGAAACTGGGCATCATTAATTTCAAGCTTCTGAATAGAATGCTTCTGCCCTTTAAATCGATGTAAATAGCTAAGTGTTTGCACATCTCTTCCGAGCGTACCGCAGACACGAGAAGTGACACAACTGCTGACGTGTTCATTTCCACTGTGCCGAGTCCCTAGGACTGTGAACACGATCATCTGTTCATCGGTTGTATCTGTGCGTATCACATGATCTATCCGGAGCAAACATTAAGTGATTAAACAGTACCGATGAACTTCTTCCCGAAATGGCAGAAAATCTGAAAATATCGGCTACCCTCTGCAGATTCGAATCGGGTCATTCACCCCAACTGAAAACACCACTCGGGCAATGGTCTGTGTTTCAGATTTTCCTCTCACAGTAACATTGCTTTTGGCGTAACAATTTTATATGCAGAGTGAGATCCCGGGGGGGGGGGGGGGATGGGCAATTGCCTCTCCCAAGCGAAAAGTCGGGGGGAAAAGTATGTTTTTGCCCCCCCCCAAAGTTGGAGTAAAAGTTGCCATTTTTATCCTTCCAAAATGCATTTTAGCTGTTTTAGCAACTACAATTTACTATAAAAAGAAAGAAACAATTGCACATACAATTTGTGTATAATTAATAGCGAAGTAAAGCCGAGCGACTGTAATAGGTCTGTTACGTTATGCTTCGGAAAGATGTTAATATTTGCGTTGCCTTGTGACAATCCCTGACTGATGTATCCGTCTAACTGTTGTCGGTACATGGTCAGTAGAGATCCAGAAAATCTGGAAAAATATGGTCCAGACTACGTGCAGCACCATTCAAGAGATGTAGTGTACCGAGTTGCAATTGGTAACGTTTCGCTGTTATCAACGCTGGCATTTACTCTACTCGCTGCAGGCCGAAATATCCCGATACTGGCAATGTATTCGAATTGCGAGCCTACGCACCATTGCTACACCTCTGTTGTCACTATCGTATATTTGTCATCAAATGCCAGTACGCAGGTATGGATTTACTACATCTCTTATGGCGTGTATTGCTATCTGACATTGTCTTGTCCTCCCATCCTTTCCATATATAGCGATTTCTTTTCAGTACGAGTACGTTGTATACATCTCCGCAAGAATGTCTTGTCTTACCATGGTCAGTAGGATAATCAAACGGCCGCTGACGAGCCGTCTCCAAAGATGAATTTGTAATACCCTCATTCGTAACGCTTTGGTTCTCCACAGCATGCGGACACGTGCATGACCGCCGGCCGTGGCACAGAGCAGCTGCAGCCTGCTCTGATATTTTGTGACCCGCGCCCTTCAACCTACCCCGTCCTCTCATCCCAAGTCGTCCTGGGTATGTACCCTACCAGCATGCACGGATGTTATAAATTGATGTTATTCAAGCTGGAAATGTGCACTTTCTCGTTTTTCCACATTTTGCTTGAGACGATCCTATCACATCCTGCCAGCTGCCACTGGATCAGCATGCATCTTGTTTGTGCGCTTTACCGATTAACGCCAACTGTCACCAAACATAGGGAAAGAGTGAAATTGGAACCTCAAACGCATTCACATTCAGCCATTTTTAGCACATCCAGCCGGGACAATGACACCAGTTGTGGTACGAAGAGTTTCATGCCAAATCTTTTGTTAATATTTTACACAAATACATTCATATATACTTTCGCTGAAGATAACGTTTTAGCTCTGGTTGTATTTCGTATTTTCATAAAGATATTCCCAGCCTATATGTCCAGTGAAATATTCAGTTTTGTTAATGGGCTAACGTTCTAATGATCATCGTTTCACCTTCGAGCATCTGAATCACTTACGACTCTTGGTGACGACGTGGCAGTAAGTGACATCCATATTGCGGAGAGGCTCATATTCGTGATGGTAGCGTAGCTCCATGTATGTGTTACAAGTCCGTCGTATTTAGATAATTTAGTGACTAAGCACTTTAAGTTATCGTACGAACGCTAAGGGGTAACAGCCGAGTGGTTAAGACGTCTGGCTCTCACGTGGGGAGCCTGTGTTTCGAACCCCGGTAGAGCTATGGCCCCTGGTGCATATTATCAATACATGCATCACGAAATCAGACATCCCCGCTCAATGGAAGCATTCTATAGTTCATCCCATCTTCAAGTCTGGCAATCCATCTGACCCCACCAACTTTAGACCCATCTCATTGGTTCCTGTCATCATGAAGGTTGTAGAGCGCGTTATCCATCAGCAGCTCTATAACTACCTCTCTCAAAATCATCTCCTGGCCTGCACCCAACACGGTTTCCGCCCCCGGCACTCCACTGAAACTGCGCTTCTATCTGTAACGGACCGTATCCTCGCCGCCACCGACAGGGGGGAAATCTCAATGCTCTGCCTTATCGATCTTAGTAAATGTTTCGACGTGATAGACCACAAACTATTGGTAACTAAATTAGCAGCGCACGGCATTGACATCTCCTGGTTTGCTGCCTATCTTCAGGGACACACACAGAGTGTCTCCCTGAAGGACGGGTCCGGAAGCCGTGTACTGTCGCGTCCTCTCCCCAATACTATGGGTGTGTTCCAAGGCTCCGCACTGGGCCCCCTGCTTTTCACAGTGTTCTCTAATGACCTTTCTTTGTGCTCTGACGACGCCTCAGTCATCCAGTACGCCGATGACACCCAACTGTTGTTGAGTGTCCGCCAAACAACCTCAGTAGACTCATCTCTCGCATGGAAGTTTCACTCACTTCACTCGATGGCTGGTTTCGTGCGAACGCCCTAAAAGTTAACACCACCAAAACTCAACTAATAGTTTTCGGAAGCCGTCAAAATTTACGCAACATGGCTGACTTCACTGTCTCTTTCCGTGATTCTGAGTTAGTGCCATGTGCGCAGGTGGGGAATCTGGGTGTTGTTTTAGACGGCACTCTATCCTGGGACGATCACGTATCGGACCTCAGCCGCCGCTGTACGGGCCTACTAATCGGTCTCTCCCAAATTCGTCATTACATCCCCGACGGTGTCATCAAAATTTTGGTAATATCACTCGTCATGTCGCGCGTCCAATACTGCCTCACAGTATATGGCAACGGATCTCAAAAGAACTTTGATCGGATTCAGAAAATTCTAAATTTCGCAGCTAGAGTTATTTTCGGCCGCCGCAAATTCGACCACGTCTCTGATCTCCGTGACCAACTCCGCTGGATGACTCCCAAAACCATGGCTGACTTCCAAACCCTGGTCACCGCCCACAAGGCCATACAGCGTGGAGAACCGGAGGTTCTGGCATCCATGTTTACATCAAATTCCGATGCCAGAGCGAGATCTACCCGTCAGGACCACCTTTTCCATCTCCCTCGGCCCCGATTAGAAACCGGCAAGCGTCGTTTTGCATATCGTGCCGCGACGTTACTGAACACCCTCCCCCGCGAGCTTGTGCAGCTGCCCCCCACCAGATTTGCTCGCGCCTCCAAAGCCAGACTTGTTCAGAGAATCTGAGCGTGGTATATGTGACTCTGCCCTAGTTTCGCCGCGTAGTTCGTGTATGCCTGTCATTGGTACCGTGCCACCAACGCGATATTCCGAACGTGACGAGTCTGAGTGCTCTGTGAGCAGTATGAATGTGCCGTGTGATGGTGTATTTGTTGAACTTTGCCTGTATGCTGCCAACCTGACACAGACTCTGAGCGGTAATCGCCACGCCAACTGTGGATGCTCATGAATGTAAATACATACATACATACATACATACCTGGGAGCTAATATGACCAATATGTTCGCTGGCGAGTCAATAAGAGTTGACGACCAAGTGGGTCGTCAATTCTTTTATAAAAAAGGAAAAGGATCGTACGAACGCTAAATGTATAACCGTATTTTCTGGAGGTGATATGTTATACCACGTTATGGTTATCCATATTTGTTCACACGGTTCATTTGGTCGTCTTATGATCCTATTCCTATGTAACAAAAGTGAAATTAGGTTACAAACCTGACCCGGTAAACAACAGGCTAGCGTTCCGCGCATTTACCGCTCGTGTGTGCACGTAGAGCTGTGACAAAACGATAACGGAGACGCCAAACGTCCTCGTTTGAAGCAGGCTCATTCCTACCTTTGGGTAAAGAAATAACACTTCAATTTCGATGTCCGTTTAATATCATCTTTAGAATTTGCGTCAGCATATTGATAAAGTATTGTATATATGCTCCGGCGTTACTTTTTTGCACACATCCTATATAGTTTGGGTGGTACCGTTATGCCACGGCCGTCTCTCCAAAACAGGGGCTCGTCAGTTATCGGCTCTCGACGTCAGAGTCTTGGCAACGAAATTTGGGTATCTGAAGGCCAGGTACGTAGCCAAAGGGGGGGGGGGGGGGGCACGAGGGCTATGTTCCCCCCCCAGAGCAAAACAAATTTACACTAGATAAAATGAGATTCTCTCACGACCCGACCCCCCCCCCCCCCCCCCACTCCCCCCGGTCAACAAAATTGAGAAAAATCCTGGCTACGTGCCTGCTGAAGGCCAAAAAGTGCCCCCTCAAACTGAGCAACTGGATCCGCCCATGCTTATATGTATCCTGGTACACTGAACTTAACATTTGTTTTGCCAAATGTCTAAGTGATATTCCATGCGCTGTTTTGAGTATTTGATGCATAATTCACAGAAGTTCTGCTAATGGCTATCGCCAAATGCCTATATTGTGTGACTATTGTGCGTGATTTTGAACTCGTTGAACTTGTTGGTATGCACTTTTGCGTTGATTTGTCCAACAGTGTCCTGTCAGGTCCTGCATTCGTTGTTACTGTTGACTCAGTTATTCGTTGTTACTGTTGTCACTGTTACCAGGCTGAAAGAATTGAGTCTGAACAAGAAATGTGGTCCGAAGGGTCGAACCGAGTTCCTGGTGCTGAAGAAATGGATCTGATCTAAATCAAAGCGGATCCAATGGCACCTGTCCAAAACGGAGGAGATCGTGTGCTGTTTAGGCATTGGATGGCGCTTCCTTCTGAAGTCGGGCCGTTGCAAGCTCGATGGACTCATGAGGTACACTGGTGCCCATCCCGGCCACTCGTCATTACAGATACTCTCGTTATCCTAACTTTCCCCTTTTAACTATATGGTCAGAACATCCCAACGCCCTCCAAACAGAACAATCCAACGCCCTCCAAACTTGAACTGCATGCAATGCAGTGCCATTGCTAATCACATATTGTTTAATCACACTCTTTTTAAGTGATGCACGCAAATCTCCCATGATCAGGACGTTCCGCTTCACCCGAGTGCAAAGCCGCTCTTTAACCTTTCCCACCATGCAGTGTCATGTACTGTTGCGATATCCACCTCTCCCTGCGATATTCACTTCCGTAATGACATGGTGGGTAACCTTTTTACGGGATCCATATCACGAACTACCATAATATCGGCACCAGAGCATTCTCATCAATTGTAGTGACTTGAGAAACATCTTATAAAGGCACGCCGGCATCACTTACCTTGCCGTTTGACAATTTCGCGACTGGTTGCACCGTAGCCGGACGTCAGCGACAAAAAAAACATGTGCAGTGTGCACTGCATCGTTCTGACGTAACCTTGTCGCTGTATGACCGGCATGACTATGGCCGACGCCAGGTGATAAGTGGTGGGTCATGGTGTAGCGCGGTTGGTCGCCTCACCTTTCTGGGAGTGTAGTGTGACGGGCGGGCGGTTCGTGTGCGGCGTGGCCGCACCCCGTCGCCGCCGAGATAGACGAGAGAAGCAGGCCAGGTGACACTCAGCAGACTGGCGGTCATTTATCAAGGCTGGAGTAGCTTGCTGCCCCCCCGGTGTTGCCGGCTGACATGCCATGGGGCTGGTGCAAGAGTTAAACGCCGGTCTTTGTGTGGCGGGGTCAGGTCTCAGCTCTACACATCATCTGGTGAGTGACACTGCAATCCCGTTCTCCATCCCGTCTCCCGTCCCGTCTCCGTCCGTCTCCCGTTCCCGTCCCGTCCCTGTCCCGTCTCCCGTCCCGTCCTCTCCGTCCCGTCTCCCCGTCCCGTCTCCCTCCCGTCTCCCGTCCCGTCCCGTCTCCCGTCCCGTCTCCCGTCCCGTCTCCCGTCCCCGTCTCCCGTCCCGTCTCCCGTCCCGTCTCCCGTCCCGTCTCCCGTCCCGTCTCCCGTCCCGTCTCCCGTCCCGTCCTCCCTTCCCGTCTCCCGTCCCCGTCCCGTCTCCCGTCCCCGTCTCCCGTCCCGTCTCCCGTCCCGTCCCGTACTCCCGTCCCGTCCCTCCCGTCCCGTCTCCCGTCCCGTCTCCCGTCCCGTCTCCCGTCCCGTCTCCCGTCCCGTCTCACCGTCCCGTCTCCCGTCCCCGTCTCCGTCCCGTCTCCCGTCCCGTCTCCCGTCCCGTCTCCCGTCCCGTCTCCCGTCCGTCTCCGTCCCCGTCTCCCGTCCCGTCTCCCGTCCGTCTCCGTCCAGTCTCCCGTCCCGTCTCCGTCCCGTCTCCCGTCCCGTCTCCCGTCCCGTCTCCCGTCCCGTCCCGTCTCCCGTCCCGTCTCTCCCGTCCCCGTCTCCCGTCCCGTCTCCCGTCCCGTATCCCGTCCCGTCTCTCCCGTCCCGTCTCCCGTCCCGTCTCCCGTCCCGTCACTCCCGTCCCGTCTCCCGTCCGTCTCCCGTCCCGTCCCGTCTCCCGTCCCCGTCTCCCGTCCCGTCTCCCGTCCCGTCTCCCGTCCCGTCTACCCGTCCCCGTCTCCGTCCCGTCTCCCGTCCCGTCTCCGTCCCGTCTCCCGTCCCGTCTCCCGTCCGTCTCCCGTCCCGTCTCCCTCCCGCTCCTCTCCCGTCACCCCGTCTCCCGTCTCCCGTCTCCAGTCCTCTCCCGTCCCGTCTCCCCGTCCCGTCGTCTCCGTCCCGTCTCCCGTCTCCCGTCTCTCCGTCCCCGTCTCCCGTCCCGTCCTCCCGTCCCGTCTCCCGTCCCGTCTCCCCGTCCCGTCTCCCGTCCCGTCTCCGTCCCGTCTCCCGTCTCTCCGTCTCCGTCTCCCGTCCCGTCTCCCGTCCCGTCTCCCGTCCGTCTCCCGTCCCGTCTCCCGTCCCGTCTCCCCGTCCCGTCTCCCGTCTGTGACGTGACGTGCCGACCTGGGGCGGGGACGGCCAGCCGGCGTGACAGCTGGCGGCAGCGGCGGCGCTTTTTGTTACATCTGCGGCTGGCTCGCCGCCTCTGAGACGTTCAAGGGCGCGTCTCTGAGACGTTCCTGGCGCGACGCCACTGAGACGCTCGTGATGCGCCATGGGGAGCTGGCAGCTTAGGCGAGAACTCGAGTGAGCGATGCCGTATATTTGGCGGAGCTTCGACGCATTTCGCACACAACACTAATGCCGGGGGTTCGAGACCAAGTTGCTAAAACTATGATGGTAAACATCCTGGTTTGTTTTCATGCTTTTTAGTTTGACCGGAAGACATTCTTTTTGAACGTTATGTTGGGATATTAAACAGAGTGGGAAGGTTGAAATATTAGTAATATCAGATGCTTTCAGTTGAGTGCGTCGTTCACATTTGTTCATTTTTTGTTACATGTCCCTCCAAAGCCAGTTTTCCACCTTCGCATGGTTGTCATTTGCCCTCCAATGGACCAGAGCCGTACTGCATGTTTGGGGCAGGGGTTGGCTTTGATCAATCTGTGACGACACTGAAGCTGGCTCGTTCTCTGCACAACAGCTGGCAACCCGTGCTATCGTCAGCAGCGCCACTAGTTGCCCTCGGGCAGCGCCGTGCCGCGGCCAACCGGCGCACCCTGCGGCACCGTTACTGGACTTACACCGCCCGACGCTTTGGCCGCTTTTTAGACGCACACGCGCCCCGCTGGTTGTCGTGCGTTTATGTGAACCTCGTACCCGGACACTGGCCTGGCACGGGAACAAGTGGCACGGATTACAGTGACATGGGGACAGTGACATGGCTGCAGTGATAATACTCCCAGTCCCGGGCCGGTTTGCATAGAACCGGTCGGACGGTGACCTGCGACACTGCTGAAGAAAGCTGCGGGCTGTGGGGGGTGACATGAGCGATGCCGGGTGCAGTGATGGATGTATGGTGGAATGGTTCACTGGTTATCGTTCCACCTGGCCGCGTGTTGATGACAGCGTGAATTGGTCACGGTCCACAGAGGCGAGCATCGGCTAATCACCAGATTTATCGCCTCTTCGTCCATCAAACAGCGAAGAGGATTCCCACGGCTGCGATCGGCGATGGAAGCGACTCTGTTAGTCGCTTAAATCCGTGGAACCCGTGGCGAATGACGGACAATCAACCACCGTGCCATTATGAGGGATTATCCACATTGTCGGGAGTCATTACGCCCTCGGTTGTCCATGTTGAGTCTGACTCACTCCAGGTCCCACACTCTCGGCAGTGTTTGACTTTCTCCCCCGGAGAGTCGCCAGGCTGCACGAGAACATTTGGAAACGAGCCGGCGTTTTGTGGCGGGTTCCTCTCGGCTCTCGGCTCGGCTCTCGGCTCGGCTCTCGGCTCGCGGCTCTCGGCTCGGCTCTCGGCTCTCGGCGCGGGCTCGGTTCTCGGCTCGGCTCTCGGCTCTCGGCTCGGCTCTCGGCTCGGCTCTCGGCTTGGCTCTCGGCTCGTCTCTCGGCTCGGCTCGGCTCTCGGCTCGGCTCTCGGCTTCTCCGGCTCGGCCTCTCGGCTCGGCTCTCGCTCGGCTCTCGGCTCGGCTCTCGGCTCGGCTCTCGGCTCGGCTCTCCGGGCTCGGCTCTCGGCTCCGGCTCTCGGCTCGGCTCTCGGCTCGGCTCTCGGCTCGGCTCTCGGCTCGGCTCTCGGCTCGGCTCTCGGCTCGGCTCTCGGCTCGGCTCTCGGCTCGGCTCTCGCTCGGCTCTCGGCTCTCGCTCTCGGCTCGGCTCTCGGCTCGGCTCTCGCTCGGCTCTCGGCACCTCGCGGCCTCTCGGCTCGGCTCTCGGCTCGGCTCTCGGCTCGGCTCTCGGCTTCGGCTTCTCGGCTCGGCTCTCGGCTCGGCTCTCGGCTCGGCTCTCGGACTCGGCTCTCGCTCGGCTCTCGGCTCTCGGCTCGGCTCTCGGCTCGGGCTCTCTCGGCTCTCGGCTCGGCTCTCGGCTCGGCTGGCTCGGCTCGGCTCCTCTCGGCTTCGGCTCTCGGCTCGGCTCTCGGCTCGGCTCTCTCGTGCTCGGCTCTCGGCTCGGCTCTCGGCTCGGCTCTCGGCTCGGCTCTCGGCTCGGCTCTCGGCTCGGCTCTCGGCTCGGCTCTCGGCTCGGCTCTCGGCTCGGGCTCTCGGCTCAGGGCTCTCGGGCCTCGGCTCGGTCGGCTCGGGCT
Source organism: Chirona hameri (assembly GCA_036785665.1). Lineage (NCBI taxonomy): Eukaryota > Metazoa > Arthropoda > Thecostraca > Balanomorpha > Balanidae > Chirona > Chirona hameri. The sequence continues at coordinate 14,962 of JAXIVJ010000221.1, read as the reverse complement.
CTCCGGCTCGGCTCTCGGCCTCGGCTCCCGGCTCGGCTCTCGGCTCGGGCTCTCGGCTCGGCTCTCGGCTCGGCTCTCGGCTCGGCTCTCTCGGCTCGGCTCTCCGGCCTCGGGCTCCTCGGCTCGGCTCTCGGCTCGGCTCTCGTCGGCTCTCGGCTCGGCTCTCGTCTCGGCTCGGCTCTCGTCTCGGCTCGGCTCTCGGCTCGGTCGGCTCTCGGCTCGGCTCTCGGCTCGGCTCTCGGCTCGGCTCTCGGCTCGGCTCTCGGCTCGGCTCTCGGCTCGGCTCTCGGCTCGGCTCTCGGCTCGGATCTCTCGTGGCTCGCTCGGCTTCGGCTCGGCTCTCGGCTCGGCTCTCGGCTCGGCTCTCGGCTCGGCTCTCGGCTCGTGCTCCTGGCTCGGCTCTCGGCTCGGCTCTGCTGGCTCGGCTCTCGGCTCGGCTCTCGGCTCTCTCGGGCTCTCGGCTCGGTCTCGGCTCTCGGCTCTCGGCTCTCGGCTCTCGGTCTCTCGTCTCTCGGCTCCTCTGTTGACCCGGCTGGGGTCTCGCCGGGTGACACGCGCTGAGGAGGGCGGTGACGGGTGTTTTTGCCCTCTCCGGACCTCAATCAGCGGCTAATGGAGCGTCCGAAAGGCGGCGGCGCGGCGGCCGCTGACCGGGCGCCCTCGGGTCACCAGCGCATGAATAACATGATGAACGGTCGGTCTGTGCCATGCACGAGTTGCGACAAAACGTGAGCTCGTGTGTGGTCGGTAGACGGGTGACTTGCGCTCACTTCCGACAGAGGATATTCAACCTTCCATTGGTCGCTCCCTTCTAGCATAGGATATTCAACCTTCCATTGGTCGCTCCCTTCCGACAGAGGATATTCAACCCCTTCCCATTGGTCCGCTCCCTTCTAACAGAGGATATTCAACCTTCCATTGGTCGCTCACTTCCGACAGAGGATATTCAACCTTCCATTGGTCGCTCACTTCCGACAGAGGATATTCAACCTTCCATTGGTCGCTCCTTTCTAACAGAGGATATTCAACCTTCCATTGGTCGATCACTTCCGACAGAGGATATTCAACCTTCCATGGTCGCTCACTTCCGACAGAGGATGTTCAACCTTCCATTGGTCGCTCACTTCCGACAGAGGATATTCAGCCTTCCATTGGTCCGTCACTTCTAACAGAGGGTTTCAACCTTCCATTGGTCGCTCACTTTCGACAGAGGATATTCAACCTTCCATTGGTCGCCTCGCTTTTGACAGTGGATATTCAACCTTCCATTGGTCGCTCCCTTCTAACAGAGGATATTCAACCTTCCATTGGTCGCTCCCTTCTAACAGAGGATATTCAAACCTTTCCATTGGTCCGTGTCCGATGCTCATGCATACGGCCACATCCAATCTGGTCTTGGTCTTGTAGGATCGTACTGCTTGTCTGATTCCTTTCTTGTTGTCTCACGAACCATACAACTTTTGCAGGCAAAGCATTGCAATCGTTTGCCAATCGTTACATGTTGTGAACCTGATCTGTTGCTCGTTCTCCTTTCTTTCCTCTCCACTCCTAAAGAAAGCTCAGCTGATAACTATGGAGTAATCATTTCATACGATCAATATATGAACAAACAGCATTCACATCAAATATCTGAGACAGTGCGCAACCGAAGTACAGCAGATGCAGCTTAAACACTACTTTGTGTGTATGGGTCACTTGGCGTGTTTAACTTGAAGGCTGAGGTGGTTTCCTGAAGTCGGTGTCCCGTTTCAGATCGATCGGGCCGTGTTACTGACACCTGACGGCACGCGACTTCAAAATGAGTCAGGTGTTACGCAAACCGGTCGGTGGCTTAGCAACGCTTTCATGTATGGAAGATGTCACCAGCTGTAAATGAAAATGCGTCCATATAAGCGTGAGGTCTCAACTGTAGTCACATGCGTAATGCATGACTTGAAGTAATACCAATCCCAAGTTACCGACGTTCTGTGCTGTTCGAAATACTAATCAGAGTCATCTTCAGAACGTCATGTTCTCCTGACACCGTGACTGCTGTTCATTATTGGAGACGGGCATGCGGTATGCGTAGCTATATTATCTGACTAATTAATTATCACCGACAAATATCTTGACACTGGATCCCGCATTATGAAATAGAGCCACAGTGGAATGTCCACTAATGACAGCCAAGCTGTTCCACAACACATGTTCGTCCGGGTGCAAGCGGCAGCTGAAGCGGAAGCGGAAGCTGTAAAATGGGCGACTTGAGGCAAGTGTATTTTATTCGTAAAATGTTATGCGGGATATGTCGACCATGTTTTAACACTCAACAATGAATGATGCCGAATGTTTACACAAACCATGTGCGCGTCATTGGATAAGCCTATTGCTACCTTCTTAGCTTCCAAAGTTGTCGACAAAAGGCTCTTGCTACAGGAATTTGAAAGCCATTGGTTTGATCCTCATTAAGCCTGATTGTACTCCGGCTCAACAGTATGCGTGCAAAGCGTTCCTAACTTCCAAATATGTTTTGGGAGAACTGTTGAAAAACCTTTTTTATACGCCCATTCTGATTGGTTTCTTCTGAATATAAACCCATGTAGTTTTAAAAAAAATCCTTTGTTCTTTTGATACGTTTAATGAATACTTGAAAAAGTAGCCCTAATCTCTGACCACTATACACACAAACAAAATAGGTCTTATGTAGTTGTTGAGACGTGTCAAAATCCGTGCTGCTGCTGCGTCGATCGGTGACTTTCTGACGGAGGCCATCTGACGGTCCTCCGTGCGACCAATGCTGACGTCACACTGTGACGTGGACATTGTGTGACGCCTGTGAACGACGCGAGATCGGTGCACAAGAGACGAGGCTCCGGCGCGGCGGGCGGTGGCGTATCGCAACCGTGACGGAAGTGTGCGGCGCGCCCGAGCGTCAGCCGCGCGCGCGGCCTCCGTCAGCTGACGCCAACAGGATGGCTGATGGAGGCGGGAGGCGTGGGGGCGAGCACGCGCCTCAGGAGGACGTGGCAGATTCGACTGCGATCGGTTGGGGGCGCTGTTCTGATGCTGGATTCTATGTGTGAAGCGTATAGCTATCGAGGTGTAGGTGTGCAAATTGGCGTTGTAAGAGCCATACCTGGCGAGGCACGGTACCAAGCCTGTCTGACTTGTACCGGCCTGATAGGTAATCCAGGTCCAACTAAACATACCCGTACCGAATCCATGCTCGATCGTGAACAAATTAACGGCATTCAGCCTACACGTCCATGGTCATGGGCGCCTGAGGCAGGAAGGGGGAGGGGGGGGGACAGGAAGACACATCGCCCCGAAATTTCAGATTTTAACATTAGGCCTATGGGCGTTGCATGGAAATAATCCGACTTCAGAATGCCTTCGTCCCACCCAACTTCGGAAAGAGGCGGCACCCTTGGTCAATGGTGTATGTGCCGTGCTCGAATGCACCCAACTCAGACTACGTTATACTTTTGTGATGCACGACTCGCCACGCCAGGTGTGGCACGGTGAGTGATTTCATTTTTTTCAGACATGTTTGCAACATTAGTGCCGCTGGCTTTCATGGTGGTGGTGTTCACGGTGAACACCACATGTCGCTCTGTTCGTGCTGCTCCACCCTGTTCACGCCTGACACTTGACATGTTAGCCGCCCCGGTCACCGCCGGCCTGACATGTCAGGCATCCGGTCACGGCCCAGCTGACCTATGCTGCGTCACTCCCGGCGACACGTGGCAGATGTGGAGTCTTGGTACAACCGGCTCCCGGATCGTCAGATGTGGAGTTTGGTACACACGGTCCCGGATCGTCAGATGTGGAGTTTGGTACACCTGGTCCCCGGTCCCGGATCGTCAGATGTGGAGTTTGGTACACCTGGTCCCGGGTCCCGGATCGTCAGATGTGGAGTTTGGTACACCACGGTCCCGGATCGTCAGATGTGGAGTTTGGTACACCTTGGTACGGTCCCGGATCGTCAGATGTGGAGTTTGGTACACCTGGTCCGGTCCCGGATCGTCAGATGTGGAGTTTGGTAACACACGGTCCCCGGTCCCGGATCGTCAGATGTGGAGTTTGGTACACCTGGTCCGGTCCCGGATCGTCAGATGTGGAGTTTGGTACACCCTGGTCCCCGGATCGTCAGATGTGGAGTTTGGTACCCCCGGTCCGGATCGTCAGATGTGGAGTTTGGGTACACACACGGTCCCGGATCGTCAGATGTGGAGTTTGGTACCCCCGGTCCCGGATCGTCAGATGTGGGATTTGGTACATCTGGTCCCGGTCCGGATCGTCAGATGTGGAGTTTGGTACACCCTGGTCCCGGATCGTCAGATGTGGAGTTTGGTACACACCGGTCCCGGTCCCGGATCGTCAGATGTGGAGTTTGGTACACCCGGTCCCGGGTCCCGGATCGTCAGATGTGGAGTTTGGTACACCTGGTCCCCTCGGTCCGGATCGTCAGATGTGGAGTTTGGTACACACGGTCCCAGATCGTCAGATGTGAGTCTGGTACACCCTGGTCCCGGATCGTCAGATGTGGAGTTTGGTACACACCGGTCCCGGATCGTCAGATGTGGAGTTTGGTACACCCGGTCCCGGATCGTCAGATGTGGAGTTTGGTACACCCGGTCCGGATCGTCAGATGTGGAGTTTGGTACACCCGGTCCGGATCGTCAGATGTGGAGTTTGGTACACCTGGTCCCGGTCCCGGATCGTCAGATGTGGAGTTTGGTACCCCGGTCCCGGCCTCGGATCGTCAGATGTGGAGTTTGGTACACACGGTTCCCGGTCCGGATCGTCAGATGTGGAGTTTGGTACACCGGTCCCGGTCCCGATCGTCAGATGTGGAGTTTGGTACACTGGTCCCCGGTCCCGGATCGTCAGATGTGAGTTTGGTACACACGGTCCCGGTCCCGGATCGTCAGATGTGGAGTTTGGTACACCCCGGTCCCCGGTCCGGATCGTCAGATGTGGAGTTTGGTACACACGGTCCCGGTCCCGGATCGTCAGATGTGGAGTTTGGTACACCTGGTCCCGGTCCCGGACTCGTCAGATTGTGGAGTTTGGTACGACCCCGGTCCCTGTCCCGGATCGTCAGATGTGGGTTTGGTACACCCGGTCCCGGTACCCCGGAACGTCAGATGTCGTGGAGTTTGGTACACACACGGTCCCGGTCCCGGATCGATCAGATGTGGAGTTTGGTACACACAGGTCCCGGTCCCGGATCGTCAGATGTGGAGTTTGGTACACCTGGTCCCCGGTCCCGGATCGTCAGATGTGAGTTTGGTACACCCGGTACCCGGTCCCGGATCGTCAGATGTGGAGTTTGGTACACACGGTCCCGGATCTGTCAGATGTGGAGTTTTGGTACACCCGGTCCCGGTCCGGATCGTCAGATGTGGAGTTTGGTACACACGGCTCCCGGATCGTCAGATGTGGAGTTTGGTACACCCGGTCCGGATCGTCAGATGTGGAGTTTGGTACAAACGGTCCCGGATCGTCAGATGTGGAGTTTGGTACACCCCGGTCCCCAGATCGTCAGATGTGGGGTTTGGTACACACCCTGGTCCCGGTCCCGGACAGATGTGGAGTTTGGTACACCTGGTCCCGGTCCCGGATCGTCAGACGTGGAGTTTGGTACACCTGGTCCCGGATCGTCAGATGTGGAGTTTGGTACACACGGTCCCGGATCGTCAGATGTGGAGTCTGGTACACCTGGTCCCGGTCCCGGATCGTCAGATGTGGAGTTTGGTACACACGGTCCCGGATCGTCAGATGTGGAGTTTGGTACACACGGTCCCGGTCCCGGATCGTCAGATGTGGAGTTTGGTACACCCGGTCCCGGTCCCGGATCGTCAGATGTGGAGTTTGGTACACACGGTCCCGGATCGTCAGATGTGGAGTTTGGTACACCCGGTCCCGGTCCCGGATCGTCAGATGTGGAGTTTGGTACACACGGTCCCGGATCGTCAGACGTGGAGTCTGGTACACCTGGTCCCGGTCCCGGATCGTCAGATGTGGAGTTTGGTACACCTGGTACCGGTCCCGGATCGTCAGATGTGGAGTTTGGTACACACGGTCCCGGTCCCGGATCGTCAGATGTGGAGTTTGGTACACCCGGTCCCGGATCGTCAGATGTGGAGTTTGGTACACCCGGTCCCGGTCCCGGATCGTCAGATGTGGAGTTTGGTACACCTGGTCCCGGTCCCGGATCGTCAGATGTGGAGTTTGGTACACACGGTCCCGGTCCCGGATCGTCAGATGTGGAGTTTGGTACACCCGGTCCCGGATCGTCAGATGTGGAGTTTGGTACACCCGGTCCCGGTCCCGGATCGTCAGATGTGGAGTTTGGTACACCTGGTCCCGGTCCCGGATCGTCAGATGTGGAGTTTGGTACACCCGGTCCCGGTCCCGGATCGTCAGATGTGGAGTTTGGTACACCCGGTCCCGGTCCCGGATCGTCAGATGTGGAGTTTGGTACACCCGGTCCCGGTCCCGGATCGTCAGATGTGGAGTTTGGTACACCCGGTCCCGGTCCCGGATCGTCAGATGTGGAGTTTGGTACACCCGGTCCCGGTCCCGGATCGTCAGATGTGGAGTTTGGTACACCCGGTCCCGGTCCCGGATCGTCAGATGTGGAGTTTGGTACACCTGGTCCCGGTCCCGGATCGTCAGATGTGGGGTTTGGTACACCCGGTCCCGGATCGTCAGATGTGGAGTTTGGTACACCTGGTCCCGGTCCCGGATCGTCAGATGTGGAGTTTGGTACACACGGTCCCGGTCCCGGATCGTCAGATGTGGAGTTTGGTACACCCGGTCCCGGATCGTCAGATGTGGAGTTTGGTACACCCGGTCCCGGTCCCGGATCGTCAGATGTGGAGTTTGGTACACCCGGTCCCGGTCCCGGATCGTCAGATGTGGAGTTTGGTACACCTGGTCCCGGTCCCGGATCGTCAGATGTGGGGTTTGGTACACCCGGTCCCGGATCGTCAGATGTGGAGTTTGGTACACCCGGTCCCGGTCCCGGATCGTCAGACGTGGAGTTTGGTACACACGGTCCCGGATCGTCAGATGTGGAGTTTGGTACACCCGGTCCCGGTCCCGGATCGTCAGATGTGGAGTTTGGTACACCCGGTCCCGGTCCCGGATCGTCAGATGTGGAGTTTGGTACACCCGGTCCCGGTCCCGGATCGTCAGATGTGGAGTTTGGTACACCCGGTCCCGGTCCCGGATCGTCAGATGTGGAGTTTGGTACACCCGGTCCCGGTCCCGGATCGTCAGATGTGGAGTTTGGTACACCCGGTCCCGGTCCCGGATCGTCAGATGTGGAGTTTGGTACACCTGGTCCCGGTCCCGGATCGTCAGATGTGGGGTTTGGTACACCCGGTCCCGGATCGTCAGATGTGGAGTTTGGTACACCCGGTCCCGGTCCCGGATCGTCAGACGTGGAGTTTGGTACACACGGTCCCGGATCGTCAGATGTGGAGTTTGGTACACCCGGTCCCGGTCCCGGATCGTCAGATGTGGAGTTTGGTACACCCTGTCCCGGATCGTCAGATGTGGAGTTTGGTACACCCAGTCCCGGTCCCGGATCGTCAGATGTGGAGTTTGGTACACCCGGTCCCGGATCGTCAGATGTGGAGTTTGGTACACCTGGTCCCGGTCCCGGATCGTCAGATGTGGAGTTTGGTACACCTGGTCCCGGTCCCGGATCGTCAGATGTGGAGTTTGGTACACCTGGTCCCGGTCCCGGATCGTCAGATGTGGAGTTTGGTACACCTGGTCCCGGTCCCGGATCGTCAGATGTGGGGTTTGGTACACACGGTCCCGGATCGTCAGATGTGGAGTTTGGTACACCCGGTCCCGGATCGTCAGATGTGGAGTTTGGTACACACGGTCCCGGATCGTCAGATGTGGAGTTTGGTACACCCGATCCCGGTCCCGGATCGTCAGATGTGGAGTTTGGTACACACGGTCCCGGATCGTCAGATGTGGAGTTTGGTACACCTGGTACCGGTCCCGGATCGTCAGATGTGGAGTTTGGTACACACGGTCCCGGTCCCGGATCGTCAGATGTGGAGTTTGGTACACCCGGTCCCGGATCGTCAGATGTGGAGTTTGGTACACCCGGTCCCGGTCCCGGATCGTCAGATGTGGAGTTTGGTACACCTGGTCCCGGTCCCGGATCGTCAGATGTGGAGTTTGGTACACACGGTCCCGGATCGTCAGATGTGGGGTTTGGTACACCTGGTCCCTGTCCCGGATCGTCAGATGTGGAGTTTGGTACACCTGGTCCCGGTCCCGGATCGTCAGATGTGGAGTTTGGTACACCCGGTCCCGGTCCCGGATCGTCAGATGTGGAGTTTGGTACACACGGTCCCGGATCGTCAGATGTGGAGTCTGGTACACCCCGTCCCGGTCCCGGATCGTCAGATGTGGAGTTTGGTACACCCGGTCCCGGTCCCGGATCGTCAGATGTGGAGTTTGGCACACACGGTCCCGGATCGTCAGATGTGGAGTCTGGTACACCCGGTCCCGGTCCCGGATCGTCAGATGTGGAGTCTGGTACACCCGGTCCCGGTCCCGGATCGTCAGATGTGGAGTTTGGTACACCCGGTCCCGGAACGTCAGATGTGGAGTTTGGTACACCCGGTCCAGGTCCCAGATCGTCAGATGTGGAGTTTGGTACACACGGTCCCGGATCGTCAGATGTGGAGTTTGGTACACCCGGTCCCGGATCGTCAGATGTGGAGTTTGGTACACACGGTCCCGGATCGTCAGATGTGGAGTTTGGTACACCCGGTCCCGGATCGTCAGATGTGGAGTTTGGTACACCCGGTCCCGGATCGTCAGATGTGGAGTTTGGTACACACGGTCCCGGATCGTCAGATGTGGGGTTTGGTACACCCGGTCCCGGTCCCGGATCGTCAGATGTGGAGTTTGGTACACCCGATCCCGGTCCCGGATCGTCAGATGTGGAGTTTGGTACACACGGTCCCGGATCGTCAGATGTGGAGTCTGGTACACCTGGTCCCGGTCCCGGATCGTCAGATGTGGAGTTTGGTACACACGGTCACGGTCCCGGATCGTCAGATGTGGAGTTTGGTACACCCGGTCCCGGTCCCGGATCGTCAGATGTGGAGTTTGGTACACCCGGTCCCGGATCGTCAGATGTGGAGTTTGGTACACCCGGTCCCGGATCGTCAGATGTGGAGTTTGGTACACCCGGTCCCGGTCCCGGATCGTCAGATGTGGAGTTTGGTACACCCGGTCCCGGATCGTCAGATGTGGAGTTTGGTACACCCGATCCCGGTCCCGGATCGTCAGATGTGGAGTCTGGTACACCCGGTCCCGGTCCCGGATCGTCAGATGTGGAGTTTGGTACACACGGTCCCGGATCGTCAGATGTGGAGTTTGGTATACCCGGTCCCGGTCCCGGATCGTCAGATGTGGAGTCTGGTACACCCGGTCCCGGTCCCGGATCGTCAGATGTGGAGTTTGGTACCCCCGGTCCCGGTCCCGGATCGTCAGATGTGGAGTTTGGTACACCCGGTCCCGGATCGTCAGATGTGGAGTTTGGTACACCCGGTCCCGGATCGTCAGATGTGGAGTTTGGTACACCCGGTCCCGGATCGTCAGATGTGGAGTCTGGTACACCCGGTCCCGGTCCCGGATCGTCAGATGTGGAGTCTGGTACACCCGGTCCCGGTCCCGGATCGTCAGATGTGGAGTTTGGTACACCCTGTCCCGGATCGTCAGATGTGGAGTTTGGTACACCCTGTCCCGGATCGTCAGATGTGGAGTTTGGTACACCTGGTCCCAGTCCCGGATCGTCAGATGTGGAGTTTGGTACACACGGTCACGGTCCCGGATCGTCAGATGTGCAGTTTGGTACACAAGGTCTCGGTCCCGGATCGTCAGATGTGGAGTTTGGTACACCTGGTCCCGGTCCCGGATCGTCAGATGTGGAGTTTGGTACACACGGTCCCGGATCGTCAGATGTGGAGTTTGGTACACCTGGTCCCGGTCCCGGATCGTCAGATGTGGAGTTTGGTACACACGGTCCCAGATCGTCAGATGTGGAGTCTGGTACACCTGGTCCCGGTCCCGGATCGTCAGATGTGGAGTTTGGTACACACGGTCCCGGTCCCGGATCGTCAGATGTGGAGTTTGGTACACCCGGTCCCGGATCGTCAGATGTGGAGTTTGGTACACCCGGTCCCGGATCGTCAGATGTGGAGTTTGGTACACCCTGTCCCGGATCGTCAGATGTGGAGTTTGGTACACCCGGTCCCGGATCGTCAGATGTGGAGTTTGGTACACCTGGTCCCGGTCCCGGATCGTCAGATGTGGAGTTTGGTACACCTGGTCCCGGTCCCGGATCGTCAGATGTGGAGTTTGGTACACACGGTCCCGGATCGTCAGATGTGGAGTTTGGTACACCCGGTCCCGGATCGTCAGATGTGGAGTTTGGTACACCTGGTCCCGGTCCCGGATCGTCAGATGTGGAGTTTGGTACACACGGTCCCGGTCCCGGATCGTCAGATGTGGAGTTTGGTACACCTGGTCCCGGATCGTCAGATGTGGAGTTTGGTACACACGGTCCCGGATCGTCAGATGTGGAGTTTGGTACACACGGTCCCGGTCCCGGATCGTCAGATGTGGAGTTTGGTACACCTGGTCCCGGTCCCGGATCGTCAGATGTGGAGTTTGGTACACCTGGTCCCGGTCCCGGATCGTCAGATGTGGAGTTTGGTACACCCGGTCCCGGATCGTCAGATGTGGAGTTTGGTACACCCGGTCCCGGTCCCGGATCGTCAGATGTGGAGTTTGGTACACCTGGTCCCGGTCCCGGATCGTCAGATGTGGAGTTTGGTACACACGGTCCCGGATCGTCAGATGTGGAGTTTGGTACACCTGGTCCCGGTCCCGGATCGTCAGATGTGGAGTTTGGTACACCCGGTCCCGGATCGTCAGATGTGGAGTTTGGTACACCCGGTCCCGGTCCCGGATCGTCAGATGTGGAGTTTGGTACACCTGGTCCCGGTCCCGGATCGTCAGATGTGGAGTTTGGTACACCCGGTCCCGGATCGTCAGATGTGGAGTTTGGTACACCCGGTCCCGGTCCCGGATCGTCAGATGTGGAGTTTGGTACACACGGTCCCGGTCCCGGATCGTCAGATGTGGAGTTTGGTACACCCGGTCCCGGATCGTCAGATGTGGAGTTTGGTACACCCGGTCCCGGATCGTCAGATGTGGAGTTTGGTACACCCGGTCCCGGATCGTCAGATGTGGAGTTTGGTACACCCGGTCCCGGTCCCGGATCGTCAGATGTGGAGTTTGGTACACCTGGTCCCGGATCGTCAGATGTGGAGTTTGGTACACCTGGTCCCGGTCCCGGATCGTCAGATGTGGAGTTTGGTACACCTGGTCCCGGTCCCGGATCGTCAGATGTGGAGTTTGGTACCCCCGGTCCCGGTCCCGGATCGTCAGATGTGGAGTTTGGTACACCCGGTCCCGGTCCCGGATCGTCAGATGTGGAGTTTGGTACACACGGTCCCGGTCCCGGATCGTCAGATGTGGAGTTTGGTACACACGGTCCCAGATCGTCAGATGTGGAGTCTGGTACACGTGGTCCCGGTCCCGGATCGTCAGATGTGGAGTTTGGTACACCTGGTCCCGGATCGTCAGATGTGGAGTTTGGTACACCCTGTCCCGGATCGTCAGATGTGGAGTTTGGTACACCCTGTCCCGGATCGTCAGATGTGGAGTTTGGTACACCCTGTCCCGGATCGTCAGATGTGGAGTTTGGTACACCCTGTCCCGGATCGTCAGATGTGGAGTTTGGTACACCCTGTCCCGGATTGTCAGATGTGGAGTTTGGTACATACGGTCCCGGATCGTCAGATGTGGAGTTTGGTACACCCGGTCCCGGTCCCGGATCGTCAGATGTGGAGTTTGGTACACACGGTCCCAGATCGTCAGATGTGGAGTCTGGTACACGTGGTCCCGGTCCCGGATCGTCAGATGTGGAGTTTGGTACACCTGGTCCCGGATCGTCAGATGTGGAGTTTGGTACACCCTGTCCCGGATCGTCAGATGTGGAGTTTGGTACATACGGTCCCGGATCGTCAGATGTGGAGTTTGGTACACCCTGTCCCGGATCGTCAGATGTGGAGTCTGGTACACGTGGTCCCGGTCCCGGATCGTCAGATGTGGAGTTTGGTACACCTGGTCCCGGATCGTCAGATGTGGAGTTTGGTACACCCTGTCCCGGATCGTCAGATGTGGAGTTTGGTACATACGGTCCCGGATCGTCAGATGTGGAGTTTGGTACACACGGTCCCAGATCGTCAGATGTGGAGTCTGGTACACGTGGTCCCGGTCCCGGATCGTCAGATGTGGAGTTTGGTACACCTGGTCCCTGTCCCGGATCGTCAGATGTGGAGTTTGGTACACCCTGTCCCGGATCGTCAGATGTGGAGTTTGGTACATACGGTCCCGGATCGTCAGATGTGGAGTTTGGTACACACGGTCCCAGATCGTCAGATGTGGAGTCTGGTACACGTGGTCCCGGTCCCGGATCGTCAGATGTGGAGTTTGGTACACACGGTCCCGGTCCCGGATCGTCAGATGTGGAGTTTGGTACACCCGGTCCCGGATCGTCAGATGTGGAGTTTGGTACACCTGGTCCCGGTCCCGGATCGTCAGATGTGGAGTTTGGTACACCTGGTCCCGGTCCCGGATCGTCAGATGTGGAGTTTGGTACACCCGGTCCCGGTCCCGGATCGTCAGATGTGGAGTTTGGTACACCCGGTCCCGGTCCCGGATCGTCAGATGTGGAGTTTGGTACACACGGTCCCGGTCCCGGATCGTCAGATGTGGAGTTTGGTACACCCGGTCCCGGTCCCGGATCGTCAGATGTGGAGTTTGGTACACCTGGTCCCGGTCCCGGATCGTCAGATGTGGAGTTTGGTACACCCGGTCCCGGTCCCGGATCGTCAGATGTGGAGTTTGGTACACCCGGTCCCGGTCCCGGATCGTCAGATGTGGAGTTTGGTACCCCCGGTCCCGGTCCCGGATCGTCAGATGTGGAGTTTGGTACACCTGGTCCCGGTCCCGGATCGTCAGATGTGGAGTTTGGTACACCTGGTCCCGGTCCCGGATCGTCAGATGTGGAGTTTGGTACACCTGGTCCCGGTCCCGGATCGTCAGACGTGGAGTTTGGTACACCTGGTCCCGGTCCCGGATCGTCAGATGTGGAGTTTGGTACACCCGGTCCCGGTCCCGGATCGTCAGATGTGGAGTTTGGTACACACGGTCCCGGTCCCGGATCGTCAGATGTGGAGTTTGGTACACACGGTCCCGGTCCCGGATCGTCAGATGTGGAGTTTGGTACACCCGGTCCCGGATCGTCAGATGTGGAGTTTGGTACACACGGTCCCGGATCGTCAGATGTGGAGTTTGGTACACCTGGTCCCGGTCCCGGATCGTCAGATGTGGAGTTTGGTACACCCGGTCCCGGTCCCGGATCGTCAGATGTGGAGTTTGGTACACACGGTCCCGGTCCCGGATCGTCAGATGTGGAGTTTGGTACACCCGGTCCCGGATCGTCAGATGTGGAGTTTGGTACACACGGTCCCGGATCGTCAGATGTGGAGTTTGGTACACCCGGTCCCGGTCCCGGATCGTCAGATGTGGAGTTTGGTACACCTGGTCCCGGTCCCGGATCGTCAGATGTGGAGTTTGGTACACCTGGTCCCGGATCGTCAGATGTGGAGTTTGGTACACACGGTCCCGGATCGTCAGATGTGGAGTTTGGTACACCCGATCCCGGATCGTCAGATGTGGGGTTTGGTACCGGTCCCGGTCCCGGATCGTGATACCATATTGCTGCCGAATTTCCTCCGAAGATTGATATGTTTTCCACGGGTCACGACTCAATTTAGCCGATGATGGATCGTCGAAAGGCTAGTTCGTGCTTGGGTGCTGAGGTGAGGTTCATCCCAGTGCATTTCATTCGAATGTTCAGTTAATGCCTAACTGATGGAAAAAGGGCGATTGACATCAGTCATTCACCATTAGTTGTCACAAGCCATTTTCAATTACTCGCCACCAGTCGTTTGTCATGCATCATTAGTCGCCACTAGCCATTATACAATAGTCTAAGTTTGAGAAGTAATAAGTGAGCAGCTAATTTGAAAATATTTAACTGCCTCAGTAGTTAATGAAATCAGAAGTAAAAACAAATAATAACGGAAAGAGATAATTTTCAAAATAATCTGAACAGAGGTCGTTTTATGAGATGGATGAGATGAGCGCAAATATGTTGCTTTCCATTTGCCCAGCATCTTTCCTCATGGGAGTATCGTGGATGAATGTATTTGTCGCCAGGAAAATAAAGAACGAAAGAACGAGCGTCAACTGACCATAAAGCCTCGAGTGGACGGCGCTTTGCATCGAAAGCTGGTTGAGTGGCATCTCCCTGCCTCCGCCGTCAGTAGACGTCAGTTGACATAATGTGAGTCTCGAGTCTCGACATACGACATTGGAGCAAGGAGAGCCCGGCGCCTCGTGACATTCCTCCTCGAGAAACACGCGTCTGAGACAGGCGCAACGAGAGAGGGAGGGTCCCGACGCCAACAGCGCGTTACTCCAGCGAGAGAGGGAGAGAGACTCTTCATCGGCGCGTTACTCCAGTCTCCAGCGGGCGAGGGAGAGAGACTCTTCATTGGCGCGTTACTCCAGTCTCCAGCGGGAGAGGGAGATGGAGAGAGACTCTTCATCGGCGCGTTACTCCAGTCTCCAGCGGGAAAGGGAGAAGGAGAGAGACTCTTCATCGGCGCGTTACTCCAGTCTCCAGTGGGATAGGGAGAGAGACTCTTCATCGGCGCGTTACTCCAGTCTCCAGCGGGAGAGGGATAGGGAGAGAGACTCTTCATCGACGCGTTACTCCAGTCTCCAGCGGGAGAGG